>JAQBSW010004062.1:0-73835 GCA_029291075.1 Eudiplozoon nipponicum
AAATATTTGAATCCACTGTCATCATGATTGTCAACTAAGTGTGTGATGTGTTTGGCATTGAAAAAGGCCTCCGTAATTGGAGGCCGAAATATTTGCAAAAATCATGATGACAGTGGATTCAAATATTTCGGTACGCAATCCGAAAATCAGGTAAAAATATTGAGAGAGTTTGAAATAAGGGAACAACCAATCAATTGCATGCGTCACATCCAGTTCAAGCTCAATGCCTGAACATACTTCTGTTTACATAAATCCGGCTGCAATTTGTTTACCCATAAAGCTTCGTATGCGGCTAACTCTCATTTAATAAATCTTACGTCTGGTTAACATACGTGCATGGTTTCACAATTTCTCCATGTTTACATTATTCTATTTTGTTTTGCCTTTCAATTTATATATCAAGAGATGTTCCTTTGTAGATACTTAAGAAAAATATGAGAAAGAAGCGGTTCATTTAACTGATAAAATTTCTTCTTCTTTTTGCATATGGAAATATTACTATGAATATTATATTATTATTAAACGTACTCAATGCATACATTATGTTGGTGATATTTTCCATGTACTTAATAGCAAGTCACGAGCACACAAACCGCTTCAAAGTTTCGATAAATGCATAAAAATATCACGTCAGAACATAAGAAAGAAGATTGTCTGCCGTTCTTGAATTTAATTACAAATAAAGGGAGAAAAGCTTAATTAAGTAGACCAATTAACCATACACCAACCTGGACTGCACGATATTTCTATTATAGCATTTCCACGCCTTCTCGATATAAATTATCAACAGTTCGTGGCTGTTTTTCAAGAATTGACAAATTGGTTAATCCATTCTCAATAAGTGACCATTATACTACAGCAAAATATATTCCATTTAATGGCTAATTTAATCGAATCAATTATTTAATTGGTAAATCAAACAAAACTAACGTATTTAGTAAAAGAAAAGAAAGAAATTTACATGAACATCCCAATTAAATGCGATTCTGATTCCCACACAATACAGATGCAATTACAGTCGGCATTAACTTGCAAATTTAATTTAACAATAATTGATTGCGCGGGTGGTGGTAAAAATTCTTTAAAGCATGTTTGCGAGATTGAAGTAAACACCAATCTCATTGTATTTTTATCAGTCGTCGAACAACATAACGCACTGACGCGTTTCGACCTTCCATGATCATCATCAGAGTACGACGGCAAACTGACCGCCAATATCATTTACCCGTATACATGCACAAGTTGTAGATCAACTTACGTAGACCGATCGACCAGACGGTTAATTACTCGAATGAAAGAACATTGCAAATTAAACGCCTGTTTAAAACTAAGTTGAGAATACACATCTGCAATTGTGCAAAATATCATTAAAACATACACCTATGTTCTCCAGACGTATCATTCAAGATAATTACGAAAGGCAATAACAGAAATGTGTTAGCAACATAAGAAGCTTTCAAGCTGCATTCGAATTTAGGCTAGCATAAGCTGCATTTTCGGTGATTTAGCTTCAACTGGACGTAATACGCGCAATTGATTATATATATTTCACATTATCCCCATGTTTATATATTCTGTTTGGTTTATATACATGTTAATTTGTAAAAAAATAAAAATAAAATAAGGAAGAAACCCTTTTTGTATCTTTTTTTTGGAACGAGTTTACCACATTTGCTTAAATCTGCTATTGTGATTATTGTACTGTGTACAGTTGCCTGAGGATGGTGCTGGAAATTAGGCACCGAAACATCGCCAGTAAACAAAGATGTGATAGAACCGCATTTCCGGTTGAACAAATAAGAAGTCAACCCGATCAAAGACAAAACAAAATTGGAAATTGTGATCTGTCGGATCTTTGTGTAACTGCCCGTGTACAGCTATTACCCACGTACGCAAAACGCGGCACTGGAATAAATGAAGCTATCACACCGCAAAAAAAATTTCAAAAAATACTTTTTTGTATCTTACTTTTGTATTGGGTGATGTGCACCCGATAACGAATTAGGTCAAATATGACCAGAAGGATACATTAAATGCAACATGAACGGAATGTAAAATCTCATGTGCACAATCATTTCCAGCTTAATGGCGACTCATCAGTAAAAGCCAGTAATAAACCCTTTACCCACTATATATTTAGGTGAGGAATGTGGGATAAGAGGGCGATACAATCTTCTATATGAATGGGTATTTCAGCGGTAAAGGAGTTATTTTCCTATAAAGACTTCGACAAGGCGACTTCGAAGCGAAATCACTTTATATAATATAGACCGATTTCGTAATTGGTGCAAACACTATGGTTGCCAAGTCGGTACATGGTAGAAACATAATATATTACAAGTTATGATTACTTTCATAGAAAATGAGGATTACAATTAATTTTGAATGCATTTTGCTCTGAAAAATCGATACACTGTGGCCTTGTACACTAAGAGTCATCACATTTCGCGGTAATTATAATAAAATTCAAATAAATTTAACAGAGTTATTTATTGATTGTTACGAAGATATAATTTATATATATATATATATATATATATATATATATATATATATATATAATTTTGTATCAATTGTGCGTACATATTAACAAATTAATAATTTTATATGATATTATTTCTTTTACATTCCCAAGTAGTACCGTTATTATGAAATTTGAGAAAATCTCAAAGCAACACAAATCATAATATATCCTCTGCAACTATTCTGGTTTTTCAATAAGATTAATTTAATAGACTGATTTTCAATCTTATATTCTTTTGGAATTGCTATATTGTTAGTTTTGGGTGTACGCATGTGCTTTTGTCTGAGTTAGTTGTCTTTGACGGGATGTATGCAAAGGTCAAGCTATTACCCCTCGCACAATCAATGATTTTTTAATAGTATAGTTGATATTCGTGACTGCATAGAAATTGTTCGGCACATCTAGAAGTCAGAGCCGCATATCAAATTTTGATGACCATGATATATGCATTGCGGTTTGACCCTTGCTAGTTAGTTTGCCTACGTACTTTGATGACGATCATGGAAGTTCGATACGCGTCATTACGTGTTATTTTATGTTGTTCGACGACTGATTGAATACAATTGGATTAGTGCTTATTTCAAGCTTGCAAACTTCAGTTAAAGAATTAATTATCAGAACAACCTTTAAGATCTGGTTATTCCTGAATTGATTAGTTGAAGTTATACCGGGATTTCCAATTGTTGCTTCTGCGTGTTCGAATATTTTTATCACGTATTTTATCTTTCCTATCGCTCTGTTTATAAGTCGTAATTTATCGCCCTGGTCACAACTTAGAATATGCAAATTGTTGTGTTAACTGCTTATCTTGTGAAATTTAGGTGGCTGCAAAAAAGAAAGAGTAAAACGAATAATTGATATGTCCCCATTCAATAACCAAAATTGTATGTCTTAAAGAGTGCAATTTAGGTAATTTAGACATTTTGAAATAAACCAGACGAAATCTACAATAAATATACTTCAATTTATTCAAGGTGGCCCTAATAAATTCCCTAATTTATAACCCCACACTGCATAATTGTATATATATATGTATATATAAATTATAAATATAATATAATATAATATATATATATATATATATATATATATATTATCCACTTTCTTATTAATGTGTTTTCTTCCTAATTAGTAATATACTTGTTAATAATCAGAAATAAATATATATATATATATATATATATATATATATATATATATAAATGATTCTAGTAACAATACTGGTTAAGGTGAGTTATTTAAAGGCAATGAAGAAATCTGCTTTCACAGTCATCACAAATATATTATTAAAATTATTTTAATTTATATTACGACATACAATTATTTTAATGTTTAAGTTTGGAAATTTGTTTTTAATGATTATATGAAACAGTTTTGAGACTGAAATATGGGAAATAATATAGTCACTGGTATTGCGGACAATTTATATGTAACTCACCAATACATTTTGTATTCGGCCATTTAAATACATGCGAATACTTGAGCTTGATTAAACTAGGCGGTTAACAGTACATGCCAAAAGGTAATTGAAAAAAATAGAGAATTTTGGTTAGATACGCACGGCTAGTTTCCACAATTAAATAAATATGTATCCGTTAGGGCCTCAAAATTAAGATGCTGCAGGCAGATTCTAGTAAAATATTTTGGATTATTGACAATTAAATAGAAAATAAACTGGGAAAGAGAAAAAAATATTTTCAATGTGAATGAGTGACCCAGTGCTCTTTAACGGCTCAAAAATAAATTTCAATATTCATTATAGTTAAAAAATCATTTGATGCGTGGGATGTAACAAAAATCGTTATATTACTTTTGCGAATATGAGATAAACGCCAATCACGTTGTATCTAACCAGTGGAAGAATAAAAAGCTAACGTTTCTATGTGTAACTGCGGTAATTTTGCTAAAATTATCGTTATGTTAAGTACAACGGGATTGGTGTATATCTTAGTCATGGAAAACTTTAATGAAAGATTTTTATCATTATCCGCACAATCAATACTTGTTTGTATTGTATAACCTATGTACGTTTTTCCATAGACGCAAGTATGTTACTTTCGTGATTGCCTAACAATTATTACGACAACAACGTGTATTAGACTAATAAGAGTAACAGCTTCATTTCTCATTTACCATTACCTATATATAAATTGCAGCTTGATCCTTTTTAGTCAATGTGCCGTTGTGCTCTATTGATTTTCGTGAAATATCGAAACGTGCCTGTACCGGCCACTAACGGAGATTTGTGTTTGTCCGACTGATACGACACAATTGGATTGGTGTTTTATCTGGAAATCGTAGACTTGATTTAACCAATTTGTCATGATTAATCCATTTTGAATCAACGCGTCAGAATTTGGATATAACACTAAAAAAGTTAATGTGCTTGTGGTGGTAATAATGCCTGATTTTATTTGTCCAACTAGACAGCACTGTCTCTCTGGTTTAATTAGTGCCCAAGGTGATAACTTTCTGATATGCAATAAGTAAATAATTAATTATAAATTTTTTAAATGTGCGTAATTAAATTATGAAGAATAATGTGCGTGGTGTAGAGTGATTTTAAATAGACAATTGTAACTCAGCTTTGAAAAATGAGACAAAGTTAACCAATCAAAATTAGAAACATCAAGAATTATACGAAATGCTCTAAATATATAAGGACATATTGCGGTTATTTGATTTAAATCCTAAAAAAATTGACTCACCAAATTGAGTTTGTAAATAATCTTTTTGAAAGAAGTAGTGAGTAAAGTACAGGAAGTGAAGACAAACTTCGAGGACCGTAAGCTATGGGATTGATGTAATAATGAAAGGATGAGTCGGCTAAGAGAAGGTGGAGAATTACATGGTCAACCAATGGGCGTCAAGCACTACATTGATGATGATGATGATGATGATGATGACGATGATGATGATGATGATAATGATGATGATGATGATGATGATGATGATGATGATGATGATGATGATGATGATGATGATGATGATTAGACAGATGATGATGATGATGATGATGATGATGATGATGATGATGATGATGATGATGATGATGATGATGATGATGATGATGATGATGATGATGATGATGATGATGATGATGATAATTAAGTTAATGTTGATTAAAATGGTCTACAAAATTTTTCTGACAAAGAGTTTAACGATAAAAATCGTAATGATGACTGAGTATATAAGCTATATGTTATCGATTATACTAATTATGATGATCGTTTTACTGTTAATTTTAATAAGTACAATGTTGCTGCTTGTGATGCTTGTGTAGTGTAATAAAATTAGTTGAATAATTTGATTATATATATATATATATATATATATATATATATATATATATATATATATATATATATATATATTGATCGAGATAAAGATGGTCATTGCGGTAATTGTTGTAGTCGCCGCAAGTTTGTCGCTGATTCTCACGGCCGCCTGTGTGCGTCTCTGAATGCTCACGTAAAACGACACAAGCGGTTGTGCATTTGTTTAGCATGTGAACAATATTTGCAAAGATATATCAAATTTCAGACATTCTATATAGACAGGTTTTGTAAATCAAGTTTGTGGGCCTGAGATAAACAATCAGAGTAGACAAATGTAGTGATTAGAAAAAAGAGAGCATTTATGCAGACAGTAGCGTCATCAATAACTCGACGACCAGAGTGCAGATGGAGTGATATTTACATTATTTACTGGTTGTTTCGATATGCAAACAATTCAGTCAAATTCACAGGCAAGCTCGGCTTTTATAGAAAATGCTGCACATTAAAATATACTGTTATTTGCTCAAAAGGTTTACTATAATTAGACTGAAAACAATGGCTTGAACAAATAAACTGTTACCACTATGTCAAATTATTTAAAAGACGTATGAAAGTTTTTATTTTCAAACTTAGGGTGTCACAATTCATGTACTTGTTTATGAACTTTAAACATGTACTATGATTAGCGCATACCAAACACATGGTTGACGATTCGTTCTCATTGGGAAAGTCCTCTTTGGTAGCAAGACATAAGAACTAGAAGAAGAAATTAATTGGCGCGAATCTGCCTCAGAGTCGCGCAAATTATCATCTATATGGCAACCAATGCCTCGTGATTGAGGTGCATGGCTCCTATCCAAATACTAGTGGGCTCGAACTCTGTACGCAGCAGACTTAATTATTACCATGTAGTTCCGAACCCCAATCTTTTAGATAAACTGTAATTGATAACTCACGTACACATACAGGAATATATCATTTTAGCATAACCTGATTAGGCGTTTTGTATTTCTCTATATCTCTCTTTCTTTCCTTTCCACCCCTCCCTCCTTATCTCCTCCACATACTTTCGCTGTTGTTGATCTACATGAAAGAACGTTATATTTTTTAAAAAAGAATTAAGATTTGAATATTTTTTTAAATAATTAACATGTTGGTAAACATGGGGACAAAACAGCGAAACAATATAATGCATTTAAAATTTATACAATTGATTTATAAAACAAAACTGGTTTAATTTTAAAATTACATCCTAAAATGTATAACTATTTACGAATAATCGATAAATATTACAATTTAATTTTTTTAACGTTAAAGAAATAATTATAAAATTAAAAGCAGAAAAAATTTAATTCTTCGCACGATTAATTCATATTCGTTGACTTTATCTATTTTCTAAGGTTGTCGCAGATATTAGCGTACTTTACTGCACAATATTGTAAAGTGAAAGTGAGCTGGATTAAGAAATAATGCGCACGCAAAATTCATTCAATTGCTAATGAATATTCGACTTAGCTTTGAATGAGCTGCTATTATCAGGAGAATGGTAGTTCAACCACATAATTTCATGTCTATATTTTCAGAAAATGATTTGAATCCACCAAGCAAATATTTGATATGATCTAAAATTTTGACCCTGCTAATCGTTAGTACATTTGACGTGTAATTTAACCAGTGTAAATTCCGGCTGATGGTTTATTTGTTTAGGTGATTTTGATTCCTAATACTCTTTCCTAGGCCCAATATTTGTAAAAATAATTTCAAACTTCTTCGCTCTAGGCATTTTTGGTATCAATTCACTCTATTTGAGTTATATTACACTAGAACCACAACAAACTGCCTAGCTATGGTTCGGTGTGTAGGTATAGAAGGCGCTGTCTAAGCAATCATCAGATGTTGAGCAGGATTTTGAAGTTGCTCACAAAATTGTCATGTGACCGGATGTAGTAGTGAATAGACAGCAATATATCCGAGAAATTTAAAATATTTCGATTTGAATATCTGCAAAAATTTATAATTTATCCTCGAAAATCTACAATAAAAGTACCGATCAGTTGGAATTTTGCTTACAAGTCATATAAGATTTCACTTCACCGATTATTAATATTAAAACGCTAACTATCGAATTAATAAATGCTAAATTACGCAAATCCACAGGCCAACTGAATTATACGTCGCATGAAAATTAAAACAAACATGGGAAATTATGAACTTTTTATAAAATCTATTATTGTTACTACTAATAATAATATTATAGCCAACTCTACAACTAATAGTAATACTAATAATATTACTATCATTGTTACTAGTTATGTCAATACTACTACTACTACTACTACTACTACTACTACTACTACTACTACTACTACTACTACTAATACTAATACTAATAATAATACTAATACTAATACTACTACTACTAATACTAATACTAATACTAATACTACTACTACTACTACTACTACTACTACTACTACTGCTAATACATCAACTGCAAATGCTACTACAATAACTATTACTAGTGTTATTAATATTATGATTACGATTATTATTATAATTACCCTTATTATTAATAATGCAATTACTAATTTAGGTGGAAGTAATAATAGCAGTCATTGTTGAGGTGGCCGTATTAGTAAACGTAATAGAAGCAGCAGTATAAGTTAATCATTGAAAGTAGATTTATTTGAAGTGGTATTATTATTATTATTATTATTATTATTATTATTTATTAATTTGTTATTATAATTTTTATAATTATTATTATTATTCTTGTTTTGTTATTATTGTGATTTGTTATTATTATTATTATTATTATTATTATATAGTAGTAGTAGTAGTAGTAGTAGTAGTAGTAGTAAGAAGTAGTAGTAGTAGTAGTAGTAGTAGTAGTAGTAGTAGTAGTTATAGTAGTAGTAGTAGTAGTAGTAGTAGTAGTAGTAGTAGTAGTAGTAGTAGTAGTATTAGTAGTAGTAGTAGTAGTAGTAGTAGTAGTAGTAGTAGTAGTAGAAGATCGGTAGTAGTAACGGTAGCAGTAATAGTAGTTGCAGAAGCAGTAGAAGAAGTAGTTTTTGGAGTAGTAGTATTAGTATTAGTAGTAGTAATAAGAGTTGTAGCAGCAGCATTATAGTAGATTTTCTATTATAAAAATTAGTAGCAATTTGGTGATCCCGTAATTGGTATTCTGGTCATACTTCACACTGCAAAACTTTCCTCCGAATATAATTTAAAGCGTTTATGTAAATGCTAAATTCTTATAACAAAAACTATCAAATTACGCGTTGCAATATGTACACAGCAAATCAGTTAACAACTAACTCAATACTAAAGTAATATCTAATGTACCATTACTTTGTTTATATTGGAAATAAAGCATACAGTTAATCGAATAAGCAGTTAATTACACAATAAACACTAATTTTCCATTATTAATGGTAAATATCACTAATGGCATACATCAATTGAACTGAAATGGCAATATTATTAGATATGCTTCTGTTTTAGATACCCATTTTTTACCAGTAAAAATGACCCCTTCAGCACACTTTAAGCTTTAAATTTGCAATGTCGGCACCAAGTATTTTCTCGCGTTAGTTTAATGTGTGTTTGTGGCCTAATTTTGTGTAAGATGTAGTTGTTCTCAAATGTATGCCTTATTTATGTTCTTAACACTATACGTGCTTTAGAATTTGTAGACAAGGCCTAAAAACCATAAAAATTAAGTGTTCACAGATTCACATCGTCGTAATCAAAAATTTCAACACACGTTATTTCAATAGATTCGTTGCAATTATTTTTGTAGTTGTGAACGTGTATATTCCTCGCTTTCCAGATAGAAATTCTTCTAAAAGCCAGTGTTTTGATTTACTGTGCATGATTGGATAATAATAGTGCTCACACCAATTCTGGGATAATACGCTCGACAAATAAGCATTTCAAGAACATGCGTAATTAAGAGTAACAATTTCGCACATTGCGTAAGTGTAAAACTTGATGTAATATGTATAAAAAATTCCTATCAAATAAGAAACGATGTATTTCTTATCACTTTTAATAACTAAGTTATTATTAATGTACTGAAAATTTGTATAACATCAAATATTTTATTGTTAGTAACCACGGGAAAAGATTTAGAAAACTTCGCTTAAATTGCATGGAGATGGTACATCACAAATTTTGCAATAAGTTGAATTTCCCGCCAATTTTGAAGTTGATTTACCTGTTGTCTATGAGCATTTTATAAAAGGAGAGCATATAGGAAAAATCGAAGGTTTGCAAGAAACGATGTGAGGTTAACGAGGCCAAACAACGGTTTAGGTATTCTTCTTAAGACTACCAATGAACATATTTATTAACAGGGTGATGCCAAGTAAATAAAGATAAATAGGAAACTATTAAGCATATAAAATGGTGTACGATTATATTCCAGTGTAAAAAAGTTCTATAAAGTACCGTCAATGTGGATTATAATGAAATCGATATCAAAAGTTGCCTGAAACAAGCAAACCCAGCTAGCACACACACGGCCAGATTGTACGGAATGCCTCATGTATTCCTAGTTGGAACGACGAACTTTCGGCCATTACGACCAAGACTACCCTTGATCAACACGCCACAGCATAAATTGGCGCACTACTTTGGACAATGTCAAGAAAAAAAATTGTTCTGTATGATGTCTGACATATATATTGAGAAGTATCCCTGTCGACGAAAAAATCGATTTCTTCTGTGCGGTCATTGATAGAAACCACCCGTAATTCCATATACCTATATGTCAATTAAGTTTTCTTCTCAATAAAGGAACTATAGATGTTCAATTTAATATAAATTGTCGATATTCCACGCAAGTCAATGAATTAGCGATGGACGTTTATTATGTCTTATTGCTCTATCTGGAAACAGCAAAACTTTAAAAATTTATTAAAACCTACTCTCACGCATAACTGAGGTATGTATATATGACAAATGAGGATTTAAATTCAAATGAAATATTTACATATTTTGCAATATAGACCTTATCATTTAGTTTACTTACGTACGTGAGAGCCCTCAGTCTAACTAACTGTCCCTCTTTGAATTTATAACTTTTTAGGAAGGAAAATGGCAGTATAAAAAGTACCCGTTAAAAGTATACATGAACAGCAAGGTATGCCCATTACCACGGCGCTGTCCCATTTTCCAAGAGATAATATTGATTTGCCCTATATTCTACTAAATAAAGCAAATCTGTTCTGAAGAATTTCATTGTCGAAGACTGGCGGTGCTAAAAAAACTACTTTAATAGAAAACTGGTAATTCAAACGTTATTTTTAAACAAACAAAATATGTATAAAGAACGATGGAAAAGTAATTAAGCAGTAAAAAAAATATGATTCTAATTCATTATACCCTTTAAGCCGAGTGCACCATCCCAAAGTTTTAAAACAAAAAAATTTAAAAAGCAGTGATTTATTTGATGGCTAATACAAAAAATTAATGCTTGTTTATGCAACAAAATGGGCCAGCTAGACAAAATTGTAAAAAAGGTAACCCTTCTGAAATCAAACATACCAACATCTTTTATGAACAGAAATGTCATATTTATTCAGTTCGCTACGTAGGCCGGTTAAGCCGTTTACTAAAGAAGAGAATTCAAAAGCTGGAATGAGGGCGAACGCTTCCGCAATAGATGAACACATTTTCTTAAATCGCACTCCTGATCGATTTTTAGGTGCTCTAAAATGGAAAAATCGAACAGAATTACGCACACAGAGAGAAACCTGTTTTATGCAACATCCTTAATCATTAGTTAAATACACAAATGAATTTCGCGCACGATTTGAGAAGGAACTGCTGAATTCTGTGAGTGCGTTTGGCTGTGGGGGTTTATGCATGCCTCGGTACGCACATTTTCCCGCTTCATGTATGTTTTTGTACAATTTATGTGCTTACTGTGGCTTTGTCCTCTTGAGTTCCAAAAAATTGATTGTGTCAAGTGTCTAATAATACAGTCGAGCTGGGTTCTAACGAAAATAGAATTATTTTTGTAAATAATTTTTTGACTCGCTTTATAATAAATTTATACGTCCTAACTTCATTTATTTACAAATTCAATTTATGTACACACACACACACATATAAATATATATATATATATATATATATATATATATATATATATATATATATATATATATATTGTTTAATTATTTTATTATCATATTTAAAATCATTATATCTCTATATTCAAACTTGAATATTTGTTTTAGCTCAGCCACTTTTATGCATTTACCATTTGAATTAAGATATAAATCATGTATATAAGTATAAATGTATTTAAAAAATGGAGTTCTTTTTTTAAATTTTGTTGTACATACCTGTTTTATAAAACAGGTTTACTCTCGTGTATAATTTGTTTTATGAATTTAAATAATAAAATTTTAATATTGAAATATATCCGTATATACATTTTTTGAAAAGGTCTGCATTTACTATTAGTTTTACCATTTGGAAAATCCGAATAGGTATGTTGTTCGACGACTGGTTAAATACAATGGGATTGGTGTTTACTTCAAGCTCGCAAACTTGATTTAAAGAATTGTTACCACCACCCGCGCAATCAATTATTGTTAAATCCGAATAGGAGTTCGACCACTATTTTTTTCAATTTGTAATATTAAAATCTGCACATTTTCGATTTATTACAATTTTAATTCAATATTTCTTAGCATTCCGTATTGAAGGCGAAAATAATTTAAATTTTAATCACAGAGACATATCTTATTCTTTTTATTAAAGTTTCCATCAGCATATTTTTTCAAGCTATGATCAATTTGAAACTTAAAATTATCTATCAAATTTATATTAGATAGGGATATTTCGTGATAAAATGGCGTAAATTATTTATCCTTAATCCGAAGTAGCATTATTTAGCCAGGTTTACACCCATATTATTAATAAGAATAAAACATTGCATCGATCCGTTTAATTATTCTTAATTTTTAAATATATGTTGGAAAGATTAAGGAAATTTCCTTTAAGTACAACAATATTTTTGCAAAAGATTTGAAATGCGACCAGTGCTAGGTTCAGTTATGCCTAATAACCCAGGTGAATTGATACAGGCGTTCTGCGTTAAAATCTACATAAAGAACGACAATCTAACTGTCTTTATAATGTAGGGCTTACACCTGGACAAGTGGTTGATTAATGAAAATGCCATAGTTGATACATGTATACCAAAAAAATCAATTGTTGATAAATGCGGTAAACTATAATCATTCTCTTAATAATCCAATCACTTTTACTATTCGAATGTGTAGTGCGAAGTATTTTTTTAATCAATGTATTCGAATTAATGTTTAATGGAATTGAAGCATATGTGCAAAAAGCTGTGTGCTAAATGAATGACGATATTGGATAGTATTAGTTGACGAGGCAAAATAAATGCATACAGCCGTTGTTTACAGGACTCATAATTAAATTTATCTTAGGTTGAACGCATCGTTTTTGAGCAAATCATTTGTGTGTCACTGATGTTTCAGTGGCTAACATCGAGACCAATGACGCTCAAATAGCTTTATGTAGGCCTCCGTTGTTTTGTGTGAAATTATAGTGACGAAATGGGAGTTTGAAGCCGCGAATATCACAGAAGAATTAAATTAGGAAAAAATGGTAGATAAACTTGTTATGTAAGTTATTGCTGACGTAGAGCATTTTTTGAGTAAAAGCCAATATACATATTTGATAAACATTCTCACAAGTTTTAATTTGGGTCATGAGTCTTCTGACAGAAGGCATACGACTGAGATATAAAATAAAATAATAAAAGAAAAAGTGACCGTTAAAGCTCGCTTAGATGTATGTGTTATTGCGAAAACTGACTGAATTAGCAAAACAGGCCAAACGCACTGACTTGTTTACAACTAACAAGCTATCCCATACTAACGAAATAGTAATCAACTGGAGGTATCATTTTTTAAGTTAAGATTCCTTAAGAGTATGAGACCTATTTCCATTAGCCGGAATATCCTAGCTAATTATCTTTTATAGGGTGTGAACAGACATAGGTATAAGTATCTTCTAACTGAGTAGAATATAGGAAAGAAATATTTATTTTATCTGAAAAATGTAATTTTAAATTTGCTCATGGTAACGAGACGATAAATAATTTATACATGATGCTTTCATCCCGTTAGTTATTCTGTCATCGAGCATTGATGAAGACTATGAATGCTCGAAACTCATCAGTGACTTCATTCTGTCATGTGTTAGGTCAAAAAATCCCAGTTAGTGCCTATCTTATTTCCGTTAACTTGATTTGGATAATTTTTATCACTTCTCGCGTAATCACTGGTTTTCTAATTGTACAGATGGATTGGTTTGGTTTATAAATTGTATAATTTCCTTGTGAAATGTAATTGTTTCTCGGCTCTGCACCATTCTTTTTACATTTCCTTGAGTTTTATGGCAGATTCATACAATTTTTCTTTCTCGAATTATTTGAAAATCCAGTTTAAACTTTGATATATTATTCATTTATCTATCGTTAAGTGGCTGACTATTGTGTAACGGATCGTAAGAAATTTAAAAATCAGTCATCGTAATTTTATATTTTTCACGTCTTAATTACTTACACCGTGCTCTGATTAAAACAAGGAGGGTAGAAAATATTAATGCTAGTAAACTACCGAAGTTAACACATGCTTAACAATAAGAAGGGGTGTATAGGATATTTCTGAATATCATGCCCATTTTCTTGATCCAAATATTCCTCCTTTTTAATTTGGCTTTCCAAATGTCCATTTATTCTCATTGTATTGATTTGCTTCTCCTACTGAATGAGTTGAAAGTATTGAGAATTATTTAACAGAATTTAAATCATAAGAAGGAAGTGTACATGGGGTGACAAAAATTAGTTATGCAAACTGCGTCCCAATGTTATCGGAATGAATAAATGGAGATCTAATAGTTCCGCAGGATATTATTTTACCTGATTTCATTAGGTCACTCAACTGAGATCTCTTTGCTGATCGATTCCCATAGATTTTTGTCAAATCAATTGTCCGCGGTTTAGTAATGGTGTAATGCGGCGTGAAAAACTCACCGGTACCGTAAGTAAATGTGCCTGACCCAGAGATTAGACATCTACAATTCCACCGCAGATGCCGTGGCAGCTTGGCGTGCAAGAGATGTAGGTTACCTTCACAAACTACGTTCCAATGAACGTAAACAGGAATCTTGAAATAGATGCCACGTCAGATTCACCAAAGTGAGCAGCCACATGTAAATGCTTAGCTGTTAAATTTAAAATCTAATTAAGGCTTTTTGACGTCTAGCTGATAATTTCTATTAAAACACCGAGTGAATATGTTAATTAACATTATCGAGTGGACTGACTTCTACTATGTGAGTGTGCACGCAAAGAATATGATGATTTTACTCAACTGCACGACTGGGAAAAATTATTGTTGATTACATTTTATCTTGAGAAACACAAAATTATGACTTTGAATAAATTACTATTTTGATCCTGCTACTGGTAAGAAATCACGGAGCATTACCTCATGCATATTAGTCTAGTTTTTCAAATCTTAGTAATTCTATTCTGATTTGGAATTGGGGAAAAATAATTTTATTCAATGATACTAATAGTATTATTTTGAACCTGTTATATTTTCTTTATAATACAGTTAAACACATCAAACGACAAATCCAAAATTGATAATTTTACCGCAAATCTTCCATTAGATGGTGTATAAACATCAGTACCAAGAAGTATTATAGAATAGTTTTGGCTTTATTTACCACCAATGAATACGTTAGTTTTGAATCAATTGTAATAGCCTGAATATCAGATAAACGTTTGACAAACTGTAAAACGTCGTATTATAATTTTTAGCTTCATGCTGCTTGGTACACGTTAAGCATTCAAATTAGGCAGAGCTTTCAATCGAAACCATTTATAGATTAAATAAAAGATTAAACAAAATTTGACAAGTGATATTTTAGAGATTTAACTTCGAACGTAGTTTCCTCTAAGGTTGTAATATAATAATATGTCAACCGCTTCTCAATACCACTCTTTGTTAAATAATATTTGAATGAAATTTTCAGTCTGATCGATTTCCGACAAATGTGACATGGTCGTGCATTCTTTGTTGCGGAGAACCGAAAGGTATACATTTATGTACTAGGTATTGCGTAACATATTATTTAAAATATTACACCAGTCCTTTGCCGCAATCAGCCTGTATAAAAGGTTTAATCTCATGAATACGTGTTTCATACCTATTGACGACTCATAAGTAGGAGCCGGCACTAGGTTCAATACCCACTAAGAAATTGACCAATAAATGTGGGATAGTTTGATGGTAAAATGCGTAAGATTAGTACTTGTGTCTTCTTCATACAAATGAGACTTCAAGCAAACTTACTAGATAGAATATTTTTATGCCATAAATCGGCAATGCACAAGACCTTTTGTGCCGTTGATTATCGTAAGGGCATGAAACCACCTCTGATATTAAGGTTGACTCGTCAGGAGACGAAAACGTGACAACGCCAAACACTCAATATTTATAAATTTTACAGTATGATTTACAAAAAAATTGAAACCACAATTTGATAAATGACATTTTATCCAATTCTCTTAAAATTCGTTTCGTTTTCAAATGTTTACGGCTTTCAACTTGACAATTTTCTCAAATTGCAATTGTTAAATATTTCAGTGCGAAGAAATGCTAAAAATCTCATTTTACACTTATGCTTACTAATTTTTCTTAATTATTTGGGTTTAAGAATTTTCCTTACCTTTTTTTCCTATTCTTACGTTACGATGCTTCTGTTCCATTCGTGAAAATGAAATAGAGTAAATGAAAAATGTTGCTTATTTAGTATCGTTTTGACTATTATTATTATTAAAAATAACTTGTTTTACTTACAAAGGTAGGCGAGCATTAAGTACGTAGTAAAAATATATAAATATTATTTTGAAATGCGAGCTTTAATAAAATTCATTGTTCCCTTCTTGTGTGCAAAAACAAAAAGAAATTTTATCAGATATAAGAAAATTTTCTTTCTCATGGTCTTCTCAAATATCTACTCATGAACATATCTTTAAATATAAATTGGAAAGCAAAACAAGATAGAAATATTTGAACATAGAGAGAGTGTGAAAAATAGAAACCAATCAAATTACGTGCGTCACCTCCAGTTCAAGCTCAATGGTTGTACGTGCTTCTTCTGCTTACATAAATCCGGCTGCAATTTGTTTATCCATAAGGCTTCGTATGTGGCTAGCTCCCTTTTGTTTTTGCATTTAGTAATTACTTTGAATGCTACGTCTGGAGAACATATGTGCGATGTTTCGATGATGTATTGCGCAATAACAGACGTGTATTCACCATTTGATTTAAAACAGGCGTTCAAGTTGCAATGTTCCCTCAACGAGTAATTAACCGTCTGGTCGATCGGCCTACGTAAGTTGATCGACAACTTGCGCATGTATATTGATAAATAATATTTGATATCGACATTAACGGTTGTTTCTCTTTGATTGCTGGTAAAGGCAAGTGTGTTACCCTAAATAACACTCGTAGTTTGGCTGCATTAAATGTGCGTGTCAATGCTGCTTCAACTTTCTTTTGTGCCATTCGGGAAACTGCATCCCCTTAAATGGGATGTTCAGGTAGACTGTTTTCTTTTCTGGCCCATAATACGTCTGTTTCTGGTTAACTCCCCTTTTAATAATTGATTCAATTAATTGTCTGGGATAGCCATTAGACATTAAATCGTTAATTGCTTTATTATATTCATTTTCTCTAGAATCTTGACTAACCAACCTGTCAATTCTTGAAAAGCAACCACGAACTGTTGATAATTTATATTGAAATGGTACAAAACTGCTGTAATGCAAATACTGTGCAGACCATGTTGGTTTATGGTAAATTGTTCTGTTTAATTTACCATTAGTTTCTTTCTTTAACAGTACATCAAGGAAAGGCAGACAGTCATCTTTCTCGTGCTCTGACGTGAAACCGATATTCTTATGTGCTTTGTTGAAACTTTGAAGCAATGTTCGTGATTGCGACCTGTTTTTAAGTACAAGAAATATATCATCCACGTACCGTATATATTGAGCACATTTACTCATGTCACTCTTTAATGATGTATTTTCTAGGTGCCCTAGAAAAATCTCAGCCAACACTGGAGATAAGGGGCTTCCCATTGCGACACCATCAGTCTGTTTGTAGATGTTTCCATTAAAACGAAATCGTACGTCTTTCGTGCATAATAAGATAAGCTTGCGTAGAGTTTGACCTGGCACCGGCGATGGTAATATATCGTGTTCTACCGCTTTGACTATAATGTCAATGATTTCATCAATTGGAACATTTGTAAACAAAGACGTAACATCAAAAGATACCATAATCTCGTTTTTAACATTTATATCTTGAATTTTGTTTACAAACTCAAACGAATCAGCAACCGAATGATTACCTAGTAGTTTACGTAATGGTTCAAGTAAACGAACTAGCCATTTAGCTAGTGCATGAAACGGAGAATTTACCATTGATAAAATTGGCCTCATAGGACAACCTCTTTTGTGCGTTTTTGGTAATCCGTACATTATTGGTGTAGATGATCCAACTGGCTTGAGCTTCTGTGCAGTGGCCTCATCAATAAAACCGGCATCTGTCAAAATCTTAATTTCATTTATCACTTTGCGCTCCACCTTGTCTATTTCATCTGATTTATCGTCTAGACGTGTGAATTTTGTATTGTCATTTAACACGTTTTCCATCTTTTGTACGTAGTCCGATTTGTCCATTATAACTGCGCTCTTTCCTTTATCAGCGCGTAGTATTTTGATGTCTGCATTTCTGCTGATATTTCTAAGTGCATTTAGATGCTGCTTTGTCAACGCATGCTGCTCTGCGCATTTAGACGATTTCAGGTGTGAAGCCTGATCAACTAGTGTAGCCTTGAACCAATTTTTTTTTATAATCAATACTGGTAGGCTCCAAGTCAGCTGTTTGTTCAAATAACAATTCAAATGCTGCCTCAAAATCAACATCGCATTTATTAGAAGGATGTATTCCATAACTTCGGCCCATCGATAGAGCCTCCATTGTTAGCTGATCGATTGGCACTTTTGATAAGTTAAGCACACGCTTATCAAGATCGGTCGGTATTAAATCACACAAAACTCCAGGCCTTACATCTTTTTCCAATTTGTTCAAAATTCTTGCTTTATCTTTCCTCATAACTGTCGGCAAAAACATCAAAAATTTCATTCTTGTAAAAAGACTTAGTTCATCTAATACACAAGATACACACCCAATTCTTGCCTGTAGCACTGCTTCATCTTCCTTCAACTGCTCAATTTTAGAATACGCCAACCTTGTAAGATTTCTTCGGTTGACTCGTAGTTTTGACTTTCGTAAACTGCGTACCAAATCACCTGGAAACCGTAATTGTTTAATACACTGATAATAATGTTCTTGCCACAATGACGTTCTTTGCGCTCTACACTTTAACGTCACTAGTTCATCTAGTTTTCTGAAAGATTCTTTTGAAATGCGAGCTTTAATAAAATTCATTGTT
The DNA here is from genome assembly GCA_029291075.1 of Eudiplozoon nipponicum. Classification (NCBI taxonomy): domain Eukaryota; kingdom Metazoa; phylum Platyhelminthes; class Monogenea; order Mazocraeidea; family Diplozoidae; genus Eudiplozoon; species Eudiplozoon nipponicum. Next base: position 19,390 of record JAQBSW010004062.1, read on the forward strand.
CCCTTCTTGTGTGCAAAAACAAAAAGAAATTTTATCAGATATAAGAAAATTTTCATTCTCATGGTCTTCTTCTCATGTCTGCCTTTCCTAGATGTACTATTAAAGAAAGAAACTAATGGTAAATTAAACAGAACAATTAACCATAAACCAACATTGTCTGCACATTATTTGCATTACAGAAGTTTGTGCCCTTTCGATATAAATTATCAACAGTTCGTGGTTGCTTTTCAGGAATTGACAGGTTGGTTAGGCAAGATTCTAATGAAAATGAATATAATAAAACAATTAACGATTTAATGTCTAATGGCTATCCCAGACAATTAATTGAATCAATTATTAAAAGGGGAGTTAACCAGAAACAGACGTATTATGGACCAGAAAAGAAAACCGTCTACCTAAACATCCCATTTAAGGAAGATGCAGTTTCCCGAATGGCACAAAAGAAAGTTGAAGCAGCATTGACACGCACATTTAATGCAGCAAAACTACGAGTGTTATTTAGGGTAACACACTTGCCTTTACCAGCAATCAAAGAGAAACAGCCGTTAATGTCGATATCAAATATTATTTATCAATATACATGCGCAAATGTCGATCAACTTACGTAGGCCGATCGACCAGACGGTTAATTACTCGAATGAGGGAACATTGCAACTTTAACGCCTGTTTTAAATCAAATGGTGAATACACGTCTGCTATTGCACAACACATCATCGAAACATCGCACGTATGTTCTCCAGACGTAGCATTCAAAGTAATTACTAAATGCAAAAACAAGAGGGAGGTAGCCACATACGAAGCCTTATGGATAAACAAATTGAAGCCGGATTTATGTAAGCAGAAGAAGCACGTACAAGCAATGAGCTTGAACTGGATGTGAAGCACGCAATTTGATTGGTTTCTATTTTCCACACTCTCTCTATGTTCAAATATTTCTATCTTGTTTTGCTTTCCATTTATATATAAAGATATGTTCATGAGTAGATATTTGAGAAGACCATGAGAAAGAAAATTTTCTTATATCTGATAAAATTTCTTTTCGTTTTTGCACACAAGAAGGGAACAATGAATATAAATATTAATGTGTACAATGATGAGTCGTTAGGTACACGCCAAAACTCAACATGCTATCCACAGTTGTCACTTCTTAAATTCTCTGTGCATATGTCCGACTCAAATGTCAAGGATAGTTGTGTGCGTGGTGCCCATATACTCGAGATCTTTTTAATTTCTTTATTTCGAATTTTATTATATTTTACACAATGGTAAATCATGTAATCGTGTATTGAAGCAGGCGTTGAGTTTGGGAACGGGCGAACACATTTATTGAAAAACAATCGATTAAAATGTTAACAGAATGCTTGATCAAAATCGTAAGCAAGAAATTACCTACTGAGTTGAAGATTCTATTAATGTACAGAGAAAAGATGGTACGAGATAAAAATAATAAATAAATTGTATACTTACAATGAGATAAAGTAAAGGAATTTTGGCAATTTAATTACTGTGAAATCTAAAAATGGGAATCAAAGTAATATATATATATATATATATATATATATATATATATATATATATATATATATATATATATATGTTTTTATAATTTTGCTACATCGGTCCTAAAGTTTTCTTGAGCTAAATCTTGTGTTCTCACTTCAATGCTGTCTCATTCAAAATTTCACTGATTGACAAGCTTTTAATCTAGTTACCTTTAAAAAATAGAAGACTCATGCGCTCGAAAACCAACCAAGTGTATTCCAATAAATTACTTGCTGCGATATTATTAGTATATGATTGTTTCCAGTTTCGCTTTTCACCGGAAAATTCTCGGTACCTACTTTAGACCACAGCTCAGCATACCAAGCAAATAAACGTTATTAAAGGAAATATAAATTTTCATTAAAAACTGTTTAATTTTTAACAATGCTCCGCGTATGTGCAGGTCTAGGAATGCCAATTTTTCAGCTGAATAAAATGGCGCGAAAGTGCATATCTTTCTAGTTGAAACCACAGTGACGCGTGCAAAAGTGTTAATTAGAATTCAATCTTTCTACGGTCTGCTGTTTTGCCAATTTTGAAGTTAGTATAGAAATGTTAATACTAATAATTTTCTAAAATATATTCTATATACTTATATTTATATCCGTTTGTTTTAGATCTTAGAACGGCGCATAAGACTCAGCACACATTCACCAAAATTTTACAAGTTATTAGGAGTTCATGAAACAGGGAACCGGCCAGCTTTAATTGAGAATATCTAAGGCCCATCCTAATACACATCTTAAAATATTCGTCGCTATATTATTGGACGTAGCATCTAACATAACTTTAATAACATTTACATTATTGCATATTTTTAAGGAATGTGTTCAGGTGTCTAGTTAAGGTACTTAAATTGAATTAGTTAAAACGGTTCTCCAGTAATTATTCGGCGCTCTCGTTATTATTGTTGTTATTTATGCCATCTATAAATATTCTGCAGTCCTCCAGCAGCAGTATTTTCCCAATTAGGGCATGCATAATCATGCACAGTCATATCACATTAATTGATTTTTCGCCGTATTTAATTCAATTCTTCATTCAAATTTTTGAATATTCACTGCCTTTAAAAAATTGCAAGTATGAAAAACCGTATTCATACTTTATAGTTTATTTTTTTGCTTCAGTTACTTTTTGTCATATAAGTTGCCCTCCGGTCAAGGTGGCCCGTACATTTCGTGCAACACTTCAATATGAACCGATTAACCTCAACCCGTCAATTTAATTTTCCCACAACTAAACTAAACTAATTTAAGTTCATTTCTCTCATTAGTTTGAAGTCTCATTTACAATTGCAATTCGAACTTATTTATCGCTCTTATTCTGAAATTGGCAATATTTCTTGTCCGCATGAAGCGTAATTTTGCTAAAATCAGTAAGAATAAAGCTTTGAACGGTTATACCTTCGTACTTAGATTTCGCGCAGAATAAAAGCTGGATCGCAAAGTGAACGATAGTCGGGATAGCAATATTACGTAGCTGGAACAGACGATTCAACATATCAGAGACGTAAACTTATTCGATCTGTTGAATGGAAGTTTTTATATTTTGCCGATTTTTTAATTCTACATGTATAAGCACCGATTTTCAAACAAAATCCAGTAAGTAGTTGGCATTGGTTATAATTGTAGATCTGACAGTCCTTGTTTCTCCCTTATTTCGCAATAATCGATAATTGATGGGTCAGGTGTTTATATCAAGATCGCAACCTCGATTACATTTATCTATTTGTAATTCAATCCAATCGAATATTTATTCTTATAGGCTTCAAAACCCGAACCCTGACAATGTATTTCAGAAATAGATTAAAACAATCATAGATTGTGCGGGTGGTGACAACAGTTATTTTTTAAATTTAAGCTCACGAGATTGAAGTAAACACCAATCCCATTTTCTTTAACCACTAGTCAAAAATATAGCAAAACTACCGTCAATCACATGTACTGATGCGTTTCGTTCTTCCATGATCATCATCAAACTGACTAGCGCGGATCAAACCGCAATTCGTATATATGGAAAAAAAATTAGATATGCATCTCTCACTTCTGGTGGTCTCGCATATATTGGACACGACTGGAAATATCGGCTGCACAACAATCCCACAAAAATACACAGCAAGTCATTTAAATCAAATTTGCTGGCATGAAGTTAACACCAATTGCATTGCATTTCAAAAGTCGTCAAGTGCAGTCAATGCGATACTACCGGAGGTGAGAGCCACATATCTAATTTTTCTTTCCCTATATATACATCTCGGATTGACCATCGCTAGTCAGTTTGCCGTCGTACACTGATGATAAGCACGGACGTTTAAAACGTGCCATTACGTGTGACTGACGATAGTTTTGCTATGTTGCTCGACGACTGGTTAATTACTAAATCGGAATGATGTTTACTTCAAGCTCACGAACTTGATTTAGTGAAACGTATTTATACATTCGTATTGGATGAACACTAGTAAATGTAGATCGTCTGATCCACATGCCTCTCTCAAATCATTGCCTTCGACGTATTTCATAAATTTTTTCTAAAATACCCATCGATTTTGTGTGCAAAAAGGCGACAACATCTGCGAAACTGTCATGTTTTTTCTATATTATTACAGTATGCAAACCTGGAATTTTATATCTTTTAGTCTTCGTGTATCTCCCACATCTTGGATCACGACGTCTATTATCCATTGGTACTTGAAGTCCATTGGATACACTAGGATTAAAAGCCTCAACCCTCTATTTCCTACATTGTTATATGATGCACTCCCGGAATTGTAGATCTAGCAGTTAATTAGAGTCTATTTCATCTTGTTGCATGACGTATTTTGTCCATTAATACTTAATATTCGCTCATTACTGAATGTCTATAGGTTTCAACACCTGGGCCACAGCCATTTTTGTCCGATATTAATATTGTTTGCATTCATTAGAATAACTGATCCTCATGTCTTCTTGTCTCCATCCCATTTGAGAACACGATACCTTTTATCTATTGTTACTTCAAATCCACTGGAATTTCTATGCCTATAGCCTTCAGTGCCTACAATTTTTTTTAATTTTCGACCTGCCAATCTTGCGGCACGACATCCTTTATTCACCACGATAATTTAGATCTATAGGACTCGAAGTCTGCGCTATAACCATGTATTTCTGCATTGCATACTTGAAATCGAGGATCTGCTTGTCTGCTATTCTCCCTTATGTATTCGATCACACCGACCTATATACAATTATACTGGAGCTAAACATTGTAATATAGAACTTTTTACGCTTTTTGACCTTATTTCCAACACCACCATCATTATTGTATTGACACACAGTAAACTTCCGAATTGTGTTATTCTTGTTTCAGACCTGTCTATTTATATTAATTTCAAACATTACTATTCAGAGCTATTAACACAATTATCTTAAGGTTCGATAAGTTAATATAGAAGAAATAAAAATAAAATTTACCTCCACACACTTCAGCAAACATCCATCATTTAAACTCAACTGTGTATGATTACGTACACACATGATAACATTTTTTATTTTAAATTAACGTTAATACGATGAATCAAATGCATAATGCTGATCAAATCTAAAATACTAATGAGCTGATATATATATATATATATGAGTGTGTGTGTGTGTGTGTGTGTGTGTGCGTGTATGTGTATTTATAATGTTCATGCCTTTTAATATTACACAGTATATTTATAATTAGGAAGAAAGAACACATTAATAACAAAATGAATAAAGGCAATTTATTTCGTGAATACTAATCATCGCTTATACAATCATACATATTTATACATTTTGTGTTTTCAACTGATTATGCTAGTGGTAACAAATCTGACTCTTATTTACTTCTGCTTCTTGTTTTGGCTGGTTGGTAAGTGTGTATGCGTTTGTGTTTTTGCGTATGCGTGTTTGCGTGTAAAGTTCATTCTCGCAGTATTGCAAAGTGATATCTGAGATCTGGTCATTATTGATTTGATGGCTTGAGAATTAACCATTTTTGCGCATTGTTCACTGTTACATGTACAAGGCTATTTTTCCCAGTTTAGTTTATCGTTTCACCTTGTTGCGCAAATTTATATTTTCCACATGGTAATAGCGCCAGTGTGGATTGCAGTGTTAAACGCTCATCTTGTTCGGAAACTTCTTTCACCGTATGCGCCTCTGTTATTTCCACTTCAGTTTGTTGCCAATCCGATTAAATGCTTGTTGATTCTAGTCGAGGGCCTGTTTGTTCTTGACAGGATACAAGTAGATTGTTGTTGAATCTTTGTTATTCTTGGCTTCAGTCGATTAGAATATCATGTTGAGAAACTTTGAATATATATATATATATATATATATATATATATATATATATATATATATATATGTAAAATATATATTTATATATTTATCTAGAAATATATATATATATATATATATATATACTTATAAACTTAAACAAATTTATAATTACATATATATTCTTAGCTCTCTTTCCATGTGCAAAAATAAAAAGAAACTTTATCAGAAACAACAACCGCTTCTTTCGTAATTTCTTCTCATTTATCTACAAATGCGCATCTCTTTATATATAAATTGAAAGACAAAACAAGATAGAAAAATGTAAACATGGAGAGAGTGTGAAATAAGGGAAACAACCAATCAATTGCATGCTTCACCTCCTGTTCAAGATGAATGCTCGAACATGCTTCTTCTGCCTGCATAAATTCGGCTGCAATTTGTTTATCCATAAAGCTTCGTATGTGGCTAACTGCCTATTGTAATAGCATTTAGTAATTATTTTAAATGCTGCGTCAGGAGAACATAAGTATGAGGTATCAACAATATGTTGCGCATTTGGTGACGTGTATTAACGATTTGATTTGAAACAGGTGTTTAAATTGCTATATTCTCTCGAGAAATTAAGCGTTTTGTCGATCGGCCTGCGCAAGTTGATTGACAACTTGCGCATGTATATTGGTAAATAATATTTGATGTCTACATTAACGGTTTTTTTATCTTTTATTGCTGGTAATGACAAATGTGTGGCCTTAAATAACACTTGTAGTTCATCTGCATCGAATGTGCGTGTTAATGCAGCTTCAACTTTCTTTTGTGCTATTCGGGAAACTGTATCCTCTTTGAATTGAATGTTCAGTTAGGTGGGCTTTCTTGTCTGGTCCGAAATACGTATGTTACCGTTTCGTTATATATATATATATATATATATATATATATATATATATATATATATATATATATATATATATATATATATATATATATATGGTTTAGTCTACTATGCATTGAAGTTTAATTAAACTGAAAAGAATTAGGAGAACCTCCACAGCATTGACGCAAGTTGTTGCTTATACATTTGTTCAGATAATGATATATATATCATTATCTGAAAAAATGTATAAGCAACAACTTGCGTCAATGCTGTGGAGGTTCTCCTAATTCTTTTCAGTTTAATTAAACTTCAATGCATAGTAGACTAAACCATATTTATTTTGATTCAATTAAAGAGCTACGCCCTATGTGCGTAAAACCGATTTAGAAATACCACATGGAGTATGATAAATTATGAGAAATGAGCGATGGAATAGCAATCTAAATAATTCACTATTAAGTTTTTCTTACCAGATAAATCTAATTAAACTTAAAACAGCATAAAAACGAAATACATGCATAATTGATGTCCAATGAGTACAACCGAAATCTACCCCGATAGAGAGAAAAAGAAATGGAAGGAGAGACGGAAAGTTTTGCGATGTGATCATATTCCAATGCTGAAGTGAATTAAAAGATTTATTGGAATTCCCCATGAGTATAAGACTCAGTTTTCAAAGTCCGGGAGCATATAACATATAATTTAATATGAATTGAATAGAAATAATTTATGCAACACCTTATTTTACTATAGATATCCGGATAAAAAACAAATAAAATATTTAAATTCTTACAAGTTAACGACGATATCATATGAAGCTGTTCTTAGCTTACTCTATCAGTTTAAAATTTCATATACAAGGCCGTGGATTCTTATCACTTACTCATCTTTCACACAATTTCTGCTACTAGATAAGGCTTCATTAAGTTTTGGGCCAAATGACTTCTACAGATGCAATATACATAACATACTTCAAGATTTATTTCAATTGGTCATCTAAAAAAACTGGCCAATCTACTGAGTTGAACCGTCAAAATGCGTTTACAGACATCCGAGTCTGCGCGAGAGTCTGTCTACTGAATGTGCTTGACTTGATCGGATCTCGGCTTCGTAACTTTATTGGACGCATAGTTTCCCCTATCTAGCTAAGATTACAATCAATACAAAGTAACTCTTTTATTCCAGATGTGATAAGAGCTTTTATTTTCACTTTCCGGTTTGACAGCCTATAGACAAAGTTAGGCATTTATATTAATACCATTCTGAGAATGTATTTGTATTTAGATTATAGCCAATGTCTTTGTTTTTCTGCAAACTTTAAAATCGGGTAATACCATTATCCAATGCGATTCCACCTTGTTTCACTTTCCATCGAAGTTTCATTAATACATTCCATTATTTATGCTATAACTTTTATCTGATAACAATTTGTCCTGAATATTTTCTACACCTCTGCAATTCGTTGTCTCTGCATTTGAATTCTGCTATTTTAAGACTTCAAAGTAGTACGTGTTTTAAAACACCTATTTAATTCTGATATCATTGTTTTTAGAAACATTTACAAGGTTATCCTCCTCGTGGTATCTTCTCTAAAAATATTTTATTCTAATATCTGGCCTTTCACGTCTCAATTTGACGTGCAGATACAGCATCTCGTTCTTTATATTATTTACAAAGTAAATTTTGTTTATCCTTGTTCATAAGCTGAATTTAAAAAATTTTCAAATTTCTTATCACCGTGATTCCAAATTACGAAAATATTCTCAAGGAATCTTGCAAACAATATTGGCTTGCAAATGGTTTTTTTAAATGTTTTTACAAAAAATGCATGGAAATGTTTGCGACATGGACAGACAGTAGGGACACCCTTAAAAAGTTTATAAAATTTATTTTTTAACATAAAGTAAACTGAGGATATACGTACCTTTAACATTCCCATAATATTTCTTAACATAATTCTACTTCCGGGAAAAACTGCTAGGAAACTTTTATTGCTTTCCCGTATATCTTGCTTCGGGATGTTATTATAAATAAATACTACGCATTGGTCGCTACCCATTTGTATTTATTAATATTATCAATAATTGGATGATTTTTGCCCCGTAAAATCTAAAACCTAATATTATTTTGCAATTTTGTTACAATTAAATTTTGACATTTTATAAACTGGCGATTTCTAAACTCTAGAGATATTATCCTAAGTGGTTAATTTTCCTAATGCATATAAACTAAACCCTAACGTTTTGAATTAATGTGTTACCACGCTCTAATTTATAATAATATTTTTCGTTTAATCTCTTAAATTTCCACTGGTAACCAACTGTGGGGTCCTTTTTTATTTTTATAAGTTCTTTACGATTATTTAAATGATTATAAATTTTAACAGAATAGTCTGACGGTTTCATTGAACCGTTGCTCCAGGTTCATTTGCCTTCAGTCACATTTGGACTCAGCTTTTGACGTTTCAAATTATATTTCGATGTGTATTTCTCTTTCTTTTTCTTTAACACAAATAGTCACATTTATTCAAAAATATTTTTTACTATCTACATCTAGATTGTTCTGAGCAATATTCAATGTCTCCATAATTATCTAATAATTTTGTATGTATTATATAGAATCCGCTGTATTTAGTAATGTTCATTATTATTCTCTGGCAATCCTAAAGAACCCTTTTGGAAATATGTACTACCCGTTTGAACATTGTTGATTAATTCTAATTATATGTCTTTTAAAAACATATAAATTACCATGTTTAGCAGCTTTTTACGTATATATTTATTTATTTACTTATCTTATTATAGGTGAACTCCTCCAAGCAGTTCTAATCTATCACCTGCATGTCATTTTGGTTTTTGTTCTTATGAATTTAAGAGTAATTACCTCTTAAGTGTTTATAAATAATTTTATTAAATTTAAACAGAGTTGATTAAAAATGAGCTCGCCTAATCTATGTATCTGAAATTGGATTCTAAGTGTACAACAGTTACATAAAACTGTAAATTCTAAGAAAATTTTAATAAAAGGGTTTTTTCATTTGCATTTTATTCTGTCAATTTCGTTCTGTACTTGTTAAACATTTTAGCATTTTTACGTCCTAGTTTTTTCCCACGAGATATTTAAACGATTGCACAGGTTCTTAATCGCGTTTTGACATTTAATGTTTTTTCCGATATAGCTTTTCAATGCCAATTTAGCTAATTAGGTGCGGATTCCGTAGCTTCAATTTCAAAATTAAGAGAACGATGTCATCTGTGCATTGATCCCTATGGTACAATTTGTGATATAGATTTATAGGTTTTAACACCTATCGTGCAAATTTGTTCACTTTTACTTAGTCATATATGATTTGTTAAACAAACACAGTAAGGTTATCTTTAATTGAAGGTTGTGATCTTTATCATTTCTTCTTCTATTTATCATGCTTCAATTTATCAGTTCGGTTTCTTATATCCAATTTATAAATGATAATAAAAATGTCCTCACACATTTATTCCAACATGATTCAAATTTAAACAATCTTATCTCTCACGTTGAGCAAGGAGGTACACATATCACATAAAACCTTCAGATACTTAAACGATTTTCGATTTTTATGGTCGTGATGACAATTATTTTTAATCTATATTGTGTGTTTGACAGAGGCATCAATCCCACATACAATTTTCACAATGAAAAAAGCATTGTGTAAAGTAGAATTGGAAATTTATCCACTAGACCGGGTTCGTCCTTATTGGGAACTCTTCAAGTTCTGTCCAGAATTCGCAACGGGCAAAAATAAGCGTCAACTTGATTTTAAATAATACTTTCAACACATTTAGAATTAGTAATGGTTTACTCTTTTTAAATTTGTGAAATTAGCAAGATTATTAATAAGAAATGATCATAAATTAAGTAACTTTCTAAGCTCCCATTACTATTAAGTTGGCTTAATGCGTGATCAGTGATCATTGTAGTCGCTTCCGCGAATTTTTATTTAAAGTACATTAAATTGATTTGACACTTCTGATTTCGATACCTGGTGGCAGAAATCCAAGATTTGACTGAGATGAGATGGTGCACTAGAGGAATTGCATTTGCATTCTAGTGCACTGAGTAATCTATTGGCATCACAAAATTGTACAATTAAATCCGGTCAAAATTGTCCAAATTATTATCGCTTCCCAAGTGGAATGATGCCTGTCTTATAATTAGGGCTTAAAAGAGCTCCAGTCAGGTTACAATTGACCAACAGAATAGGTTTATGTAAAACAGGAAATTGAAAGCCGGAGATGAGGGTATCCTTATTCTCAATGACTCTATAATCCCATGCAATAATTTTGGCTACTACTGCACAAATACCCGTTGTTAACGAGGAATATCATTTTATCATTTAAGCCATGTTTCGCATATAGTTACAGTAACATTAAAATAAATACTGCCAGTATATATATATATATATATATATATATATATATATATATATACATATATATATATATATATTCTTATAATTAGGAAAACACAAATAACGAAGTGGATAAAGGCCATTTATTTCGTGAATACTAATCATCTCTTATACAATCATACATATTTATACATTTTGGGTTTTCTATTGATTATGCTAGTGGTAACAAATCTGATTCGATTTTACTGCTGTTTCTTGTTTTGACTAGTTGGTGAGTGTGTATGCGTTTGTGTTTGTGTGTATGCGTGTTTGCATGTAAAGGTCATTCTCGCAGTATTGCGAAGTGATGTCTGAGATCTTGTCATTATTGTTTTGATAGTTTGAGAATTAACCATTTTTGCGCATTGTTCACTGTTACATATACAAGTGCTATTTTTCCCAGTATAGTTTATCGTTTCACCTCGTTGTGCAAAGTTTTCACGTGGTAACAACGCCAGTGTTGATTGCAGTGTTAAATGCTTACATTGTTTGGAGTCTTCTGTCATCGTATGCGCCTCTGTTATTTCCACTTCAGTTTGTTGCCAATCCGATTGTACGTTTGTTGATTCTAGTCGAGGGCCTGTTTGTTCTTGGCTGGATACTAGTAGATTGTTGTTAAATTTTGTTATTCTTGGCCAGTCGATAAGAATATCATGTTGATGAAACTTTTGAATATTAAGGTCAGGTGCTTGTTGTTTTATGTAAATGGCTTCTGCTTATCAATTGCTTCTTCGTACGTCCGATATATGTGCTACCGCCATACATGAGAATTTGTAGACTATGAATGATTTGGAGAGAATTGGCAATTGATCTTTGGCATCCAACCTCATGATTCTCTGTGTACTAAAAACGAGTCATATTTGTTACCACTAACATAATCAATTGAAAACCCAAAATGTATAAATATGTATGATTGTATAAGAGATGATTAGTATTCACGAAATAAATGGCCTTTATTCACTTCGTTATTTGTGTTTTCCTAATTATAAGAATACTGTGTTAAATTAAAAAGGAATGGACATTATATATATAACTTATTTATCTTCGTAAGTCTGTTTGCTCATAGGCAGTAATGAAATCAATTTCAAATATTCTATTTCGTGATAAATGGCTAAATATTGCATAAAGTATATTTGTTCAATGCAATATTTAAATCGCTTCTTGTTATCTACATTTGCGGGAAATGGATTGTCTAATTGTTATCTCAAAGCCATCCTAGCTCACATATCATCATTATTATTGATTTAGTAAAAGTCCCAATTAACTCCGTTTAGCTTAGATAGTCACACAGCAAGTCATTACTATGTCAATATACGTGTCGTTCCATTTTCCTAAAGGACTTTAATTTTCGCATGCCCACAATCTTTATTTAAACTTATTTATCCCTACGTTTATCATGTAGTGTACATTAACATATTAATAAACCATGCTGTAACTATACAATATTCGAAATGACTCACACAATTTGATGAAAAACAATTAAACTACGCAATTCGGGACATTCAAGTATACAAATATATAAATAAATATATTTTTTAGGAAGGTAAAACAAATTTAATAAAAAATTGGATATTAGCTGGTTTATTTCGAAAATTCTCAACTGAAAATTGCATTCCTTCATTTTTATTCCGTCTGGGTTTCAATTTGATAAAGTAGAGCCTATATGAAATGGCTTTAGCCCCAAATATTTAAAAGACCATTCCTGATTTGTCATTTTAGAACAGGCACAATGCTACATTGGAGAGGTGACTTCAACTTAAAATAATATGACAGGACATTAGTATAAATATTTTTTCAATAAATTATAGCAAATGTAATAATTATAATCATGTTTCTGATCTTGATATAAACAACTGATCTATTAAGTACATAAATTTGTCAATATAAACTAAGAATTGCATAGTGTAAGAGACAATACATCAATAGACTGGTTTCGTCCTTATTGGAACTCATCAAATACGGGCCAAAATTTGTCGCGACCAGGACTCGAACCTGGGAACGTCCGTTTCGGAATAAGTTATCCCAAAAACTGATCTATCCTACCGTTCAATACACACAATTTTCAGTTATATAAAAACTAATGTAACTCGGTTAGTCTTTTTTTCTTTCAGATGGAGCTCATATGGAATGCATTTAAACCAAAAGTTCGAAATATCCGTTCCCAAACTGTCAAAAGACAACACACTACATGGTGAAGTGAAATTGAAATGTACAATTATATTATTAAACAAGCATTGGTTACAATAATCATGTTTGCGATCTTGATGTAGAAATCTGTCTTATTAAGTACATACATTTGTCCGTAAACATGATGAGTTCCAAATAAGGACGAAACCGGTCTACTGGATGAATTGTCTTTTCTACACTATACAATTATTATTTTATATGAAATAAACGTTTGTACTTAATGGATCAGGTGTTTATATCAAGTTAGAAACTTTGATTATTGTAATTTTTATCATCATCCGCGAAAATAATGTTCGTTCAATTATATAAATGTTCATTTAAATATTATTTCGCTATGTAGTGCGTTGTCCATTCAATAATGATATATTTTTTAATGGTTAGTCGGACCTTTGAATCTAAATGGATGCCACATGAGCTCCACCTAAAAGAAAAAGACTAACCACATTAGTTAATATATAACTGAAAATTGTGTGTAGTGTGCGGCAGGATGAATAAATGGTTTGAGTACGAAATACCAAAGCAGACGTGCCCAAGTTCGAGCCCAGTCCACGGCAAATTCTGGCCTATATCTGATGAGATCCCAAAAAGGACGAAACCGGTTTACTGGATAAAATGCGCTGTGTACACTATACAATTCGTAGTTTATACTGGTAAATATATGTACATAATGAGTCAGGTGTTTATATCAAGATCGCAACCAATGTTCGTTTAATTATAGTAAATTTAATCCAGAAAAATGTCCAGCTTCTGTCATACTAGACACTCAGCATGTACTTGACAGAATTTCCGCGGCCGCGGATCGCACCACGGCACATTCGCTTAAGGATCTTGTAGCTCATCTACTGCGCCACACAAATTAAGAACTAAATAAATATTGACTAGTATAATAAAAATGCTTTTCACATCCTTTCCTTCAGGTGGAGCCTATTAGGCAAGGCTAAGTAACTGAATTTCCAATTGTACACACCCTACCTGACATTGAAGGTCATGCACCTTGCAACCATAGCCGATGATATAGTTGTCAAGATTAATGATAGGATTAAATTATATATCAGTATATTATGACTGTTCAGAATGGACAAATACGGTTTGTTTGATGAATGGCATTTTGCGAAAGTTTTTGATAAACTTAATTGAGACGAAAGACCACAGTAAATAACCACAGTGAAGGAACTGTGCAATTAAAACTCCTGAACCAAATTAAATTGTGAGAACAAGCTTGATTTTGCGTGACGCATCATTTGTACCCAACACGTATGTACTCCGGTTATTTCCATCAATATACTTATCCAATATGATTGCAATTTAAGTAGTGCTGTGGATAAAAATTGCAGCCTGGATTATGCAAGCAGAAAGTATAAGTGCGGGCCATGAACCGGAGATTGAAGTTGGGCGCATGAAGATTTCGATCTTGCCTTACATCAGTGTCTATCCTGTTTTAATTTTTTTGTTGTTTCGTCTTTCAGAGATATACAAATATGTTCATTGATGGGAAGATTAAAAGTGATGCTGCATGAGATCCACAAAAGCGAGAGACTTTCCCAACCTTCAGTTGTTATATAACTGAAAAATTCATATAGGACTCGGTTTGTATGGCCATGTGGATCAGTTACAGGTCAATGTAGCAGATGAATCTCGATTAAAACTTGTTGAGTGACAAAATTTGAATAGCTCCAGTATATTTAGTAACTTCTGTTTGCTATCTTATGCCATGCATAGTTAATAATTACAACATTAATATAAAAAATCATGCCACAAATCTTCACTTCACTATCATTGTTTTGCATAATTCATAGTCGCAATTTAAAGTTGGCAAATAGCTTGGATACCTTTAAGAATATACTTTGTATATCATGAGGCTAATAATCGACGCATCAAATTTAAATTACCTGCACAAAACTTTTAAATGGCATTCATTAAAATATGTAATAGAATTACTTATCAAGGAAAGGCTGATTTTTTTAATTAAGAATTTGTGAAGGGGCGACTCTGTTTTCCAGATCTTCACTTGAGCTAAATTTGATGAACTTTAAAGCTGATTTGGAGTAGCCGTGGAATTTTGAAGTATCCGGTACTGAATTTTGCAATGAATTTATCATGCTCCCTTCTTTAGGAGGTACGTCTATTATTCGCTTGAATCCACTTACTTTGGCCCAAATTAATGTGGTTCTTCTACAAGAACTCTGTTATTGAATGCTCGATATATGTTAGTCAAAACTCAAATTTCTAATTTGACGACATTTTACAAAAGATAAAATGTTAAATTTGTCAATTTTGAAATGGAATGTTGTAACGTTATTACGCATAGCCCTATTTAGAATAAAACATATGCTTACGTAATCGGCAAATTATCAGACATCCATATAAATTACTAACAAATATTACATTGGTTGTTGCCAAATCCTACAATACACAAATTGCTTTTGAACAGACAAGAAAGATTCAGATTCTCTTTAATTTTGCTTTTTATGTGAAGTTCTAACTCTCCTTGTCCAGTATGATATTAAAAGAAAAACATTAAGACATGAGGAGAACGGAAGCTTAGCTATAGTATTATGGCAGAGTTTGGTTATATATTTTGCTGATATATACTAAGAATTGCGTAACATGGATGTTGAAATTCCTCAGATGGGCCAGTTTCATCCCTATCGGAGCGATGCAGGTAGTTTCGAGAATTACAGCGGCCGAAATTGGGATTCCAAAATAATTTGCTTTACACACGTACGACGAATTTGTTTCAATTAGAATTCCATGCGTTGCACACAGTTTATTTGCATATAAAAAGATTTCTAAGAGTGTTAGTATTTTTTTCAAAATATTCGCTGTAACGAATTAGATATGTTTTGTCATAATAAACTAAACTTGGCATAAGATTGAAATTGCAATTCATAAATTAGATCGGTTGTACCATTATTGGTCAGTGAAATGTAGATTTCAGAAGATACGTGACCGCGATTTATCCTTCGAAATAATTGGAATCAGTGTATCAATTCAGGTTCAGCATCTCAGAGCCTTGCATTGTACGCAATTACTTTCATTGAAAATTCATCGGCATTTGTCAGAAATATCGTAGGCGTTGTTTCAACATCGATGCATTTGGTTCGGTGTCTTAAAATTCAACTTCCACGTCATCTAAGCCTACGTTGGCATGCTAATTTCCGCAATTTCGTAACATTTATTCCGCACTTTCTCTCACTTGGTTAGATTGCCTTTGGTATCGCCTCTGGCGTAAAATGTATGTAAGCCATCTACGATCTGTCATTGAATGGTTGACATCATGCTAATTTTAGAAGCTATATTCAATACATGGTCATTTCCTGAATGAGCCGAAAGAGAATGATTATACTCTTTCTATATTTTGCTAATAAAGTCAGACATTTTAAAGTTTTAGTCTGTTTATATAATTAATACTTGTACCTTAACTACATCTCACTGACTTAGTTACCGTTTGTGGCGGAGAACTCATAAATAGGCAAGTGTTTATTAGGTGTTGTGCACCTAGTAACACATTAGTTCAAATATGAACAGACGGATAGACAAAAGTCAGCATGAACAAAGAGCATAATCTCATGTGAACATTCCTTCCGTGCTTATCGGTGACTCACTAGTAGAAGCCGGTAATACGCACTCTACCTAATATATATTTTTGTGCCGAAACGTTCATCAAGCGCATCTATATTTAAAAAAGGGAAAGAGCATTTATCCAGTAGACCGTTATATATATATATATATATATATATATATATATATATATATATATATATATATATATATATATATATAGTTAAAGCTGTGCACTTAATTGTGTATAGAGGCCTTAATTTATTATAAAGCAGACGTGCACATTGTTCCGTGTTTGCTCACTTTACAATCCAGCTTCGAGGGTGTTATGACAATTACACTCCAGAAAAGGTATTCTTCACACCATTCTGTTAGGATTTATTTCATATACTTTTTTATTTTAACATAATATATAAAAGTTTTTATTATTTTTTCTTGGCAAGTATTTTAATCTGGTATTTCCTCAACATTGTATTGTTAGGTTAGCTATGCTATGTTTAAAAAAGTTGAAGGATTTGCGAGTCATTCATTTAAAAGTGCACATTCTCGTATGGTACGGACGGTTAGTACTGAGGTTAAGACGAGTAACAAAACAGGTTTTTTTTCTTAATCAACTGCAATCGAATACATTGCTAGTTTCTCTTTTGTTATACATAGAAGAGTGGTATATTAAAAAATTATCGCATCTTTCTATGTAAATTTTAATGTACTAATTTGATTCACTGCTTCCAGGAATTTATAAAAAGTGATCCTCATCTAGACGTCATAGAACGAATATATCATCGAGTTATATGACGAAAATTGCTGGATTCAGCTTTGTTTTATTTTGTAGATTTTTGTTATCTATATAGTGTTTACACATAAATGCAACTGTAAATGATATCAATTGTCGAATTGGACCATCTTTAATTAGTTTTAAAAATTCATTGTGGTACTTAAAGTTGATAATTTTCATGATATGATGATTAGTTATTTTAATTTCTCCGAGCAATTTGTATATCCGTGTACTTATTAAAGAGTCCATATAATGTGAATTGGTATTCTTGTACCCTTAGGTACATCATGCAAATGTTAAATTTATCTCATTCAGTTGTATCAGTATTACTAACCTCACCGATGAAATAGCTTGCATTCGTTAGATAATACGATAGAAATAATTAAAACTTCTAATTACTTAACATAAGATTTAGCGAATGTTAGGCTTTTACTATAACATTTCCAATATTTTAATGAGTATATTCCTTGGGAATTTGCATAATGCATACTCAAGGCATTTATAGATGACATACAATTGAAAGTGAACTTTTATATTGAAAAATTAGAAAGTACTAAACGCTCTAAGCATAGATTGCTAAATCAGAAAAGATTAGCTTGGGAATCAGTTATGGAATTTTCTGCTGAACAAAAAACAATGCAACAATTCTAGTGCCAAATTTCAGGTTGAAGCAAAAAGTTTTCTTTCTTCATTGAGCCGCGGTTAATTCACTGGCTAAATTAGTTTACGCATCTCACGGTGCCAGAGCTATTTCCGTCGCGTTGACGAAAGAATTAACTAATGTGTTTAGTTAGGCCAAATAAGGCACACAAATTTAAACAAATCCAACATCCAGTTAGCATGCATTTTCAATCATTGCAACAACATCACGAATACTGCGGTAGCATTGAATTTTTGGTAACACGTGTATAAATAATTCTTATTTCGGAGCATACATTACATTTATATAGACGGTTTTATCCACACACGTCCATAGAGAACGTTAAAACATTACGCGCACACACACACACACACACAAATTTTAAATCTGGTTTTATCGCTAAGCTGTCCTCTTTTAAAAACAAGAATTTCATCAAAATACCAAATATTTTGAGAATATTTACTTTAGTCTCTATTTAGTTATGTGTTCTCAAGTTGTTCTAAGAAAATTGCCTCTAATACTGAATAAAGGAGATTCTCAATTGACTCATCATCTATCTTTGTATGGATACGTCCATTAAAACGAAAGTGAACATATTTCATACGTTGAAAATTAAATTTACCTAGTTTATTAATATTAATATTTTTGGGCCTACTGCCTGAATTAAAATTTTAATAATTTTTTCAACTGGAACGTGTATAAACAAAGGCCTAACATAAAACGACATCATAATCTTGTTTTTCAAATTTGTATACTTAATTCTGTTAACAAAGTCGAAGTAATCGGTAATCGAATAATTTATTAGTAGTTTACGCGAAAGTTCCATTGTATTGTTTAACCATTTAGTCATTGTATGGAGCGAAACATTGACCTTTGAAAATATTCGCCGTATTGTCCAACATTTTCATTTGCTTTTTGTAGTGCTTACATTGTTGGTAAAGTGGATTCTGTTAGACTTCAAATTAATTTCTTACTTTACATTCAGCTTTGTACATTTCATAGGATATGCACTCCAGGCGCGTGAATTTTGTATTTTCTTTGATAAGATCTCCATTTTTTTATACGGTCGTATTTGTCCATTATAACAGCGCTCATGTCTCTATCAACGCGCAGTATTTTTATGTCTGAATTTCAATGCCGATTTATAAATGCATGCTTCAATGAGCATTAGAACGATTTCAGATGTGAAGCCTGATCAACCAAAGGAGCCCTGAACCAATTTTTAAAATCACTACTGATAGGTTCCAAGTCAGCTGTTTGTTCAAATAGCAATTCAAATGCCGCCTCAAAATTGATATCGCTTCCATCAGGAGATTTCAGCCAATCGATGGAGTCCACATTGGTAGCTGATAAAATTGCCTTTGTGACAGGTTAAGCTCATGGTTATCAATATCACCCCTTAATAAATCCAGTTGTTATATCATTTACTAATTTTTTAAACTATTATTGCTTGATTTTCCTTCAAAATAGCTGAAAAAAGCTTCATAACTCACATTCTTATCCCATGTATCAAGTACACACGAGATTCATGCTCGCAACACCACTTCATTTTTTCATTTGATCATTTCTGGAATACCCCTTGTCAGATTTATTCGATTTACACGTTTTATAGACTTGCACAAACAGCACACTAAATCTCATTTGAGCCGTAATTACTTGTGTAAACGCCCCGGCTTCAAGTAAATGCCGCACGACGTTACAAACTCGGTTAAGGTGCTCTGAATAGAGATAAGTTACTGATAGGGGGCCCTTAAGAGGGCCTGGTAATACGTTCTCCTGAAGTCTTCAGAGTGTGAAGATGTCCTAGAGCCTTGGGTGGACTCTGGTTGAGTTGTCGCTCCCGTGGTTGAGCTGTAATCACGATGTGGATAACGTCCTGCAGGTTCTGCACTTAATTGACTCGTCTCTCTGGTTATACCGCAACAAGTTGAGTCACGGATGTAGTTAGTTGTTGGTGAAACTATCAAATCACCAGCGTAGGTATTGACAGCCGACAGAACGCACACGCGTGAAGCAAGGTAGAATGCAAATGCCACAACTGGCTTGCATGGTAAATTGCCGTGCTTAAATAGCATGCCATGCCTACTTGCACACTATTGGTTAAACGGCAAGTTTCGCTTTTTTCTCATTGGTGCAACGTAAATAAAATTGAATTTAATTTACGCAATATGTCGGCCATTAATTTGTGTCGTTACAACACTTTCCTCTCTGAAAAAAAAGGAAAAAAATTCCTCTCTGCGAGGCTAGATAAGAAATGCATGACAGAGTTCGAACCAATATGATGAACCATAAGTGCTGGGCTTAAATATGCTTGTTGGTTGCTTCAACAATGATATGATGCCAGGTAACCACTAGGAATTGCTACACAAATTGTTAGCTCTAGTGGTCGGTCATACCACGTGAGGCAAAATAGAGCAGTGTAAGTTTGGGGAGCCGCAGCGTGAAGATTTCGAGGTAAATCGCCTCTGAATTTGCCAGGTTTAAGTTAAAACCTAAGCAGGTTGGATCGTTGTCAATGTGTTTGTATACGACCAAAGGAGCTAGAGTGCTCGACGTTGTGGTCATGACATTTGTAGAGTGGTCTTTGTGCAATTGATAAAGTTGAGATATGCATTGAAAGTGGCCTGTACCATGATATGAAGCTGATCACTACTTAGTGTTGCTACACGAAAGCGTTAGCTCTAAGTAGCTGGTCATACCAAAATAGGCAGTGTAATGTCATGTGTGAGAAATACATTATAATGTAAAAATATATACATTAAAATCAAAGGTAACTGCATAAAAATATGTACACGAACATTGCCTCAGAGATGGCATAATACCAAAGAACTGTTCAAAAATGCTACACAATTGTTAGCTAAGAACAGCTGGTTATGCCACGTGAGACAAATACGAAAAATAACGTAAGGTTAAAAAAATTTTGATAGTTAATGTTAATGTTTTAAAAAAATCAATTACGCGTTATACAAATCAGGATATTGAGATTGTGAGCAGACGGAGCCTGAGACGTGTGTAGAAGGTTGAACGCTCTCAGGATCAGGTGGTTCGATAAACGGTTTCAACCTGTCTATGCTTACTGATGTCGGTGTAGCGCCTTGCATAATGATGAAGTATTTTGGTTGTCTGAGTAAAATCGGGTAAGGACCGCGATACTTGGGTTGTAGTGGTGCAACAGCATTATTGTTGCGAACGAGTACTCTCTTGCAGCTGTGGAGCTGTGGGTGAACGAAGACTGGACGAGGCGTGTGTCTCGGCTGCTGTTCGGACATGTTACCGAAATGAAGTCGAAGGCGGGTAGCTTCGTTTTGTGGGTCATCTTGTGCCGGTAGTAGACGTGGGAGCTGACTAGGCAGGCGTAGATCCATGCCATACAAGAGTTGTGACGCAGACGTTTTAATGGATTCACGAGTACGGGAACGCATGGCAAGCAGAACTAAAGGTAGTGCATCGACCCAGTTGCCATTAATGGACGAGGATGCTAAAGCAGCTTTGAGTTCCATATGCATTCTCTCTACCATGCCATTAGCTTGGGGATGGTAGGCAGTCGTCTGGCGTAAGATGCATCCCATGTACCGCAAGGTGGTTTTGAAACGATCAGATGAGAAGCAAGTGCCTCTGTCCGTGATGACCTCATTGGGAACACCATAATTGGATATCCATGCAGAGATAAAACCGTTAGTTACTTCGTCTGCAGAAATGGTGCCAAGAGGTAATGCCGCAGGCCACCGTGTAAATCTATCGATCATAGTTAGAAGGTAGCTGAAACCTTGAACCTTTGTCAGATGAACTATGTCGATGTGGACGATGGCTAGGCGAGAAGTAGATCGAAAATGTTGCAACTTAGAACGAGTGTGTCGTGTGATCTTGTTTTTCTGACAAATAGCACACTCTGAGACCCATCGTTTAACATTCTGCCTAAGTCTGTGACCCCAGAAACGATCTGTAAGAAGTCGGACAGTCGCTTGGCTTCCTGGGTGAGAAATTGAGTGAATTGAATCGAAAACTTTTCTCTGAAGGCTGGTCGGCAGAACTGGCTTGTTGGGCTGCGTACCCGTGAAGTAAACAATTGGTAAGCCTTCCCACAGACGGCATATGAACTTGGTTGGGTGACGGGCTATTGATCTTTGAATGTGAATGTCACCGCGTTGTTCAGTTCGCAGGAGAGTTGGCGTTAGTGCAGGTTCACTGAGTGCCACGGAGTTGACAGTGAATGGTGACGGCGAAGGTGGTTGTAGAGAGACGTCTGGCCTGGACAGGGCATCTGCAATGAAGTTCTGTTTGCCCTTGACGTGAAAGACGTCAAATTGCCATTCGCTTAGACGAGAAAGCTGTCTTTCCACTCTGGCAGGGTACTTGGCGATAGATGAAGTTGCGTTTCGAAGTGCGCTAACTAGTGGTGCATGATCTGTGAAAACAACAAATCTGCTACTGCCAATGATGCTGATAAAATGGCGCACTGCGTCGTGGATGGCGAGAAGTTCTCGGCCGAAAGTGTCGTACCTCGTTTCTACTGGTTGGAGAGTACGCGAGTAGAAACTGATAGGCTTCCGAACTCCGTCGATCTCTTGTTCCAAAGTGGCTCCAATAGCGAATTCAGAAGCATCTGTCGTGAGTAGAAATGGCTTTTCGAAATCTGGATGCGTTAGCATTGTGGCATTTGCTAACGAGTTGATGGCAAGTCGAAGTAATTCCTCGTCTTCGGATGACCAAGCAATGATGGAATTCTTGCTAAGTCCTTTTCGGTTCCGCAGGTGCCTGCACAAAGGATAAAGTTGTTTTGAAAGGCCCGGAAGGAACTTGCGATAATAGTTTAGTACTCCCAGGATTTTCTGCAAATCGCTCACAGTCCTTGGTGACTTGATATTCTTGATTGAATTCGTCTTTGACGGCAACGGTTGAATACCTTGGGCCGTGATACGATGCCCTAAGAAGTCGACGGATGAAGTTGCAATCTGCGTCTTGTCACAGTTGATCTTGAGTCCGTGGTTGGATAAGCGTGAGAGGACATTTCGTAGAT
Source organism: Eudiplozoon nipponicum (assembly GCA_029291075.1). Taxonomy (NCBI): domain Eukaryota; kingdom Metazoa; phylum Platyhelminthes; class Monogenea; order Mazocraeidea; family Diplozoidae; genus Eudiplozoon; species Eudiplozoon nipponicum. The sequence goes on from JAQBSW010004062.1 coordinate 42,692, forward strand.
GTTTCGCATGAGATTCTAGATCTGGACTGAATACCATAATGTCATCGAGATATGACATACAATAAGCAGAGTCGTCGCGAAGTATGTTGTCTATGAATCTTTGAAATGTCTGAGTAGCACACTTAAGTCCAAAAGGCATGTAAAGATATTCAAAAAGGCCAAATGGAGTGATGACTGCAGTTTTCTCGATATCCTCTGGTGCTACCGGTATGTGATGGTACGCTTGTCTGAGGTCAATCACTGAGAAGAAATTGCTGCCGTTGAGTTTTTCAAGTAAAGTGTTGATATTTGGAATAGGATATGCATCAGATTTTGTCACTGAATTTAGCTTACGGTAGTCTCCACAGGCTCTGTACGATCCGTTTGATTTAGAGACTAAGTGCAGTGGTGACGCCCATGAACTTTTCGATGGTCTGATGATTCCCTCTTCCAAAAGCCTTGAGAATTCTTCTTGGGCAGCTTTCAGCTTAGCAGGAGCCAGTGGTCGCTTCTTGAGTGCAATAGGTTGTCCTTCTGTGACGATATGATGCATCGTGTTGGAGACTCGTAGCTCTGACTTGTTAAGATCGAAAAGCGATTTGTATTTTCGAAGAGCTGCTGATATCTCTGCTGAATGATGCACTGGGGTTGGCTGAATGACCTGTAACTCCAAACGCTCGGAGGCAAGTGTCCAAAAATGTTGTTCAATTCCTGTGGAGGGGTCGATGATCTTTTGATTGGCAAGATCAACAATGAGCCGAAATTTTAGAAGGAAATCAAGGCCTATTATATTATGTGAGACCTTGGCAATGATGAAGTTGTGGGAAAATTCACGTCGTAGACCTATGTTGAGTGTGCGGTACCGGCAGCCATAGTTGGTATGGGCTCGCCTGTAGCTGTTGCGAGAAGAACGCCTAGCGACATCTCGGCCATTGAATCACCTTTGAGAACTGAGACTGCCGCACCTGTGTCTACGATGAACTCTTCGCCAGTTTTGAAATCAAGAAGGTGCAGAAGTTCGTTGGGCTGTTTGGCCGGGTCATGCAAACAAGTAGGCTGGTGATTGCGACCGGCGTTGTCTGTTTGGTTCTCTATGTGAAAAATTCGGCGTGGACGAAAAGAGTCGACAGGGATGTCGGATTGTAGTTGGCTTCTTCCCTGTAGCGCCGTTGATGCCGTTGATGTGCAGAAAGTACGGTCTTCTACTTCCTGCGCCAGACGTTTCCCGATACTGATGCACCCTTGTGCCTGCGGTCTGTTGTCCTTTCCGTCAGCTGTGGAAATTGACACTCATTCGGAAATTCTTCGGAACGACAAAGACAAACTTGGCAAGCATAAAAAACTTCTGGTGGTTATAACACCAGTTCTTTGGGGCATATTTATTAAAGGATTGCGGAGATCTCGATCGCCGCCTACCATTATAATTTGACTTGGAAACGAATTTTGGTCGAGCATTCACTTGATTTAGCTCGGATTTGGTAATGGCCAATCCTTCTAGAACTTTGGCCATGTTCGCCACTGTTCTCTCTAAAGAGGAGAGTCTATCATCTTGCGGGGGTGAAGAAAAGGATGATGGATTCACTTTGGGTTCCAAAACCCTATATTCTAACTCACATCTCTCAGATAAGTCATCTATAGAGAGAGTGTTGGGGAGCTGTCTGGCAAAGAGTTTTAATGTTTGGGGAAGATTGTTAATAAAAACAACCTTAGCCTCATGGTCAGAAATGTTGGTTTTATACCAACGTTTCCGTAATTCCCTCAGTATTTCGATGGGGCCAAGATTTGGCATATCTAACTGCGCATATTTGTTTATTATCTGCTCAGTTTCCGTGGGCCCAAGCAAGGATTCTACCTCGTTTTGTAGGCCCAAAATGGGATTAGGTAGCTTCCTAATGGCCTCAAGCTTAGGATAAATCCGTCGCTGCAATTCAGAAGGTAGTTTAGCAAAAACCTTCGACAGTTTTTGATGACTGTCATAATCAGGAAACGGGGAGAAAGCGGAGTCTACGCGCATAAAAATAGCTCACTATCTCCATCCCAAACAGGAACATCAATATCTAAAATTGGACCTGACATTTTAACAATCTTACGGGATCTTAAAAGCATAAATTTATAAGCAATATGAAAATATATAAATATACTTTAACGAAACGCTTACCCGCAAACAGCTTCCACAGTTGAATGAGCGCAGAACAAAAACACGTCACTGTTTCCAAAAATCCGCAATTGAGCCTGTCGAGTACGTACGGTGCCGTTTCGTACGTAGGAAAGATGAACAGAGGCCCCGTTGGCCTTTGATGACAATGTATTATTATAATTATCCCCCAAAAAAAATTCAACACAAATCCACGAATAGATATACCCAACAAAATTCCCAGAAGACCACGATCACGGTAGAGAAAACGCAAATGTTAATCGATTTATATCCAAAAAAATCAGAACAATAATCAATATCCTGGCGCGGTCGCCAATTTTGTAAACGCCCCGGCTTCAAGTAAATGCCGTACGACGTTACAAACTCGGTTAAGGTGCTCTGAATAGAGATTAGTTACTGATAGGGGGCCCTTAAGAGGGCCTGGTAATGCGTTCTCCTGAAGTCTTCAGAGTGTGAAGATGTCCTAGAGCCTTGGGTGGACTCTGGTTGAGTTGTCGCTCCCGTGGTTGAGCTGTAATCACGATGTGGATAACGTCCTGCAGGTTCTGCACTTAATTGGCTCGTCTCTCTGGGTATACCGCAACAAGTTGAGTCACGGATGTAGTTAGTTGTTGGTGAAACTATCAAATCACCAGCGTAGGTATTGACAGCCGACAGAACGCACACGCGTGAAGCAAGGTAGAATGCAAAATGCCACAACTGGCTTGCATGGTAAATTGCCGTGCTTAAATAGCATGCCATGCCTACTTGCACACTATTGGTTAAACGGCAAGTTTCGCTTTTTTCTCATTGGTGCAACGTAAATAAAATTGAATTTAATTTACGCAATATGTCGGCCATTAATTTGTGTCGTTACACTTGATACATTTATGATAAAATTCTGTTCACATTAACGTGCTTTAGGCCCAGTATTTGAACGCTAATAATTCATCCAGTATTTTGAAGGTTTCTATTGGAATGCGATTTTTATTACAGTTTCTAATACGCATTCAATGTGCTATGGTAAAGGTAATTTTATATGACATAAGAATAATTTCTTCCTCACATACTTCTGCTTGCAATTGCAAAGCAAATCAATTAAATCTCATATGTTCACAATGTGTGGTCCCTACATTTTTTCTCTTCATTCTCGTTATATATATATATATAATATATATATATATATATATATATATATATACGTTCATTTATAGATCTATAGGAGAAAGAGAGAAAGAAACGGCTCTTGTATCTAATAAAATCCATTTTTATACTTGACACTTGAGGGTAATATGAATTTTATTGAGCAAAAATTCCAAAACATATATATATATATATATATATATATATATATATATATATATATATATATATATATATATATATATATAAAATACCAAAGTAGTAAGAAGATTTGATGTGCCAGGTTTTTAATCTGGGATGATTTGGATTCAGAGTCATCAATCTCATCGTTTAAACTACCGAAGCCCCGATTTTCATGTGATTTTCCGTTACACGCCTGTTTAGGTTTTTATGTATCTTTCAACCTGTTGATTCTTTGTTAGTATATCACTTAACAGAACATTCTGTCATGGTGTAGGCAATTGAAATGTGAGAACCCCAGTGAGTTGACTACGGAAATGATATTGGATAACATCAGGATGATCAGTATTTCATTATATACATATATATATATATATATATATATATATATATATATATATATTGTAAATATGACCTAAATATTACACGAGATAGCAAGCGAACTCATCATTTGAATCTGTTTTTGCCTTCATGGCTGCAAGCCAGTAGAAGCTGGAATCCTGATTTTGATAATGATTTTATTTTCTACCTGATTGGAGTAAGGATTGAGGCAATAAATTTATATAAATTTTCCTACATGCAATGCCACCAATTCACACGTATGTTTCCCCAACCACATGAACTTAACAAAACAACCGCTAATTCTACTCGTTGCAGACTTGCTTTTAAATACTCCTGGCTCCTTACTGTGCCGAGCGGAAACATTAATTAAGAAAGGACTGTCGGGAATACGAAGTACAAACAAAGTTATTCGAAACTGGCATTTCAAACGATGTTTGTGCTAAAAGCGCTGATTTACATTGTACAGACGTGAGTGGCGTTTGCAATGAAATTTTAGAAGCAAACTGCGGAATTAGTTGGAATTGCAGATAAGCCAATCCCGTTTACCAACAATAATCAATGCATTGCCTCCCAAAACGTTAAAATCGAGACAATATATTTGTTATTAAACGTAGAAAGTTAAATAATAAAAATTTTCTATGATAAATAAGCGCTCAGTTATTTGGTCGTACATTAAAATATGTACGTAATAGATTAGCTTTTAGAAAAATGAAATGAAGGTGTTATAAATGCAGTAGAATAATCTTGACTATTTTAAATTTGTAGCTAAATACTTTATTGTATTCCAGGCTTACGCTTTCAAGTTATGGCTTGCGAAGGAAATGGATAACGTTTAATTATTTTTTTCATGTAAAATCATCATGCGCTGTATGCAATATTTTGTGCATCTGATAATAATTTCATTCTTATTTCTTGTATAAATTTTATTTCAGCCAACTTCATGCATTCTTAATAAATATATACGTATATATATGTGCGACAAACGTCTAATTCTAGTTTTGTTAAGTTGTTCGATGACTGGTTAAATACAATGGGATTGGTGTTTACTTCAAGCACGCAAACTTGATTTAAAAGAATTGTTACCACCACCCGCGCAATCAATTATTGTTTAAATTGTATTGCCTATATATGTATATGTGGCGAAAGCTGCAAACAGTTAATGTTCGTGACTGCATAGAAATTGTGCAGCCGACATTTCCAGTCAAGTTCAATGTATGCAAGACTGCTAGATGTGGTAGCCGCATATCTAAATTTGATTTTCATATATATTCAATGCGGTTTGATCCTCGATAGTCAGTTTGCCGTCGTACGCGTATGATGATCATGGAAGGTCGAAACGCGTCAGTGCGTTGCAGCTGGCGGTAGTTTTGTTATTTTGTTCGATGACTGGATTAATACAATGGGATTGGTGTTTACTTCAACCTCGCAAACTTGATTTAAAGAATTGTTACCACCACCCGTGCAAACAATTATTGTTAAATTGTATTGCCTATATATGTATATGTGGCGAAAGCTGCAAACAGTTAATGTTCGTGACTGCATAGAAATTGTGCAGCCGACATTTCCAGTCAAGTTCAATGTATGCGAGACTGCTAGAGGTGAGAGCCGCATATCTAAATTTGATTTCCATATATTCAATGCGGTTTTATCCTCGATAGTCAGTTTGCCGTCGTACTCTGATGACGATCATGGAAGGTCGAAACGCGTCAGTGCGTTGCAGCTGGCGGTAGTTTTGTTATGTTGTTCGATGACTGGTTAAATACAATGGGATTGGTGTTTACTTCAAGCTCGCAAACTTGATTTAAAGAAAAGTCTAATTCAATTTGAGTGCTAATATATAAATGTTAAAATTCTGGCCAATTTATAAAAGAATGGCAAATATTATCACACATTAGTCCTTTATTTTGTTGAGAAGTCTGGTTTTACACCTGGAGTTGGTTATAATTGGACTTTATGTAGTTTCAAATTGTGCCCACAATCTGTACATTCTTGAAGATATCTATTTATTACGTAAGAGAACCAGATATTAATTTCCGGTTTTACCATAAGTTTGTAAACTGTGGCTACCACAACCAAACCATTTTATTCTGTTTTAACTTTTAGGCTCGAAACTTGACCCTACAATACAATTAAGGAACTATGCCCCTGATTAAATATTAGCAAAATAGCATTTCGTGAACAAAGGTTTTTTAACCAAAAGGTTTTAATGTTATTTGTGTATAACTAAATAAATAACCGTATTAGTTATTGGCTTTCCCTACAATTTCCTTTTACATTTCGTTCCTAAAGGCAGAATTTTTATAACAACGTTTTTTCTATCATATTTCTCGCATGCTTGAACGTTGTTTTCGTTTCTCCTAATGGGTAGAATTAACCGATAATAACCTGTGAAAATCAACCAAAGGCGCTTCGCGCGTTTCACTTATGAACATAGAAATAACACAAAATCGAACTTTGAACCGACCTATTTTCACACATTCCTTACCCAAATATAGAGTGGGTAAAGGACGTAATACCGGCTCCTACTGATGAGTTGCCGGTAAGCACGAAACGAATGTGCCCAAGATTATAATTTCCGTTCATGCTGTCTTTGGTTTAGATTTCAGGTCATATTTCAACTATTTTAGTTCTAGGTGCGCAAAACCTAACACACAATTGCATGTATATTATTTCTCAACTAAAAACATTATCTAACTGTTATATATTTAATTGAATGATGTCATGATTATCGCGAAATTTGATAATTGATATTAATCAAGCTTAAGGACTTTCTGGATTAACAGGTATTCAGAATTTGTTTTAATTCACATTTTTGTGAACTTTAGCATACATTTAATTTCATTGTGATCGTACCATGTACCAACTTGGCAACTATTGTGTTAGTACCATAATGTTGGTATCGGGTACTGATTCAACAGCCATAGTTTTGGTACCGTTTACGGACTCGGTATTTTGATAATATATAGTGAGTTGGTCTTGAATTCGCATTGTCGAATACTTTATATGAGGATGGATTAACTAGTGCAGGTTTACACATTCGCATAGAGATTGTAATGTCCTGTTTTCCCACATTTCTCACTAAAATATATAGTAGGTAATGGGCGTAATATTGGCGCCTACTGATGAGTCGCTCGTAAGCACGAAACAAATGGGCACGAGATTATACTTATCGTTAGTGCGTCTTTGGTTTATCCTTCTAGTCATATTTGAACTTAATTGTCACTAATTTTTATTTTATTTTCTTTCCCAGCATTACACAAAAGAGGTCCAACTAAACTTCATTCATTAATTTTGACACATTATCTCAAAATATACTACAAAAATAATATGCATTCTATTTGAGATATAAAAATATTAGCATACTAATACAAATGAATATTGACAATTCATTCAGATAAACGCATCTAATTTCTGCTAATATAAAATATACTTCGGTTAAATTTAAATAGATAAGTATTTTTTCCCAAGTTTAACTCCGTTTCTATTTGAGCAAATGATTGTTTTATATTTAATTGAATTGCTCATTGTCTTGATGTTAATCGCACTTTATTACATAAATAAATAATGTTAACTAGGATTTCTAAAATGCTAATTCCTTCTCTTATTTAAAGATAATACTATTTCTATTTGTCTTTGAGATGGCGATTGTACCGATTTTGGTTTGAATTTTTCATTTGGTTTTAAGGGTTTGTGGTGATTTTGTTTGCTTGCGAAGACGTTCGTATCAAATAGCGCTTGACAAAGGCGATGCAATTTCTTATCGCGGAGCAAATTTAAAAAGTCACACTTATCGTAAATGCCTTGCGCTTTTCCACCTGGTTCGTTTATTGGTGGTGTGAAGACGCTGTCCACTATATTATGCAGATTATGAAGACCAAGTTTTATTTTGGCTCAAGGCTGCTTGAGTTATGTTCAGAACTGTAATGCATACTCTTACACAACAAAGAAAACAGAAAGGGAAATGGCCCTCACAAATTTGAGTTAAACCAGCGTAAAAATTGACAGCGTTCCGAGCGAACCAAATGGGAAGGAACCTTACGATTTCAACTAGTGTAGAAATTTGACAATCAGTACGCATTTTGTAAATTTTCACGAAATAATTTTCTGGAATCTTTCACCATAAATATCGTCGTAAGAATGTATAGTGAAATGTTTGCACTTTATTTCGTGCAGGAAATATGCAAAACTAGCTTCGTTAAAAGTTGGCTAAGATTGACATTCCTGTAATTTAATTAATTAAAATATAGTACATCATTGCTAAATGACCGTGCAAAGATAAAGATTCTCAAATTTTTAAAATGTAATGTAACATTTTGCGTTTAGATTCGAATATACAAAATGAGTATAAAGGTATTAGCAAAACAAATTTGCATTATATGTTTAGTGTCACAGTCATACGAGTGTGTGTATGTAGATATCAATTTCCTTGCAGAGCGTTATTATAGGAAGAATTCAAAATCGGGTTTCTATATTCCATTTGATTGTTTCGAATGGACTCTTTCCATATTTTATTCGAGAGTGTTATAGTCTTAGATGTCATAATTTATTTTAATTTATTTAAATCAAGCCTGCGAGCTTGAAGTAAAAATCAATCCCATTTTGTATTTGACCGGTCGTCGCACAACTTAGCAAAACTACCATCAATCACGACGAATAGTTAAATACAAAACGGAATTGGTCTTTATTTCAAACTTGCTAACTTGATTTAAGGAATTGTTTCCACCATCCGCACGATCAATTATTATTTAAATAACTTTTACTGTTGAAAGAAAGTGATTTATGCTAGAAAAGACTCGCTTAATGTTGAAATTTCTTCTCATTATTTTATTATTTTTATTATTTTGACTATGAGATAAAAATCGATCGTATGCTCATATATAAATATTTTTGCTTAGATGAAGAAGCATATAATCACACAATTCTGAGCAAACACGAAGAGCACTACGACTTTAAGTCAAGCGTGAATTCAGAAAATTATAATCGACAAAGCTGCGATTTGATGCTCAAAATTGTATTTCAATAAATGTTCGGAATGTTCACAAAACGGAATCTGGATGCATTTTAATAAAATGCACATACTTAAGTGTGTACAAGTTAACCTTTTGAGAAAGTAGAGTCATTTTTACCGAATTAGCATTTCTATTTGCACATATTCATGATGAAAACATAATTAAAGTTTAAGCATGCCATACACGCGTAGACGATTTATCCATCGCTAGAACACACTTTAGCCGAATTCTATAGACTTTAATTTTGACAATAGTTTATACAGAAATGTTTTTAAGCATTAAAAGGACAAATATCAGGTCCAATTGATTCCTACGAGGTTCAGGAAAATTTTATTTTACTTGAATTATCAACAGCTATATTCAGGCCGGCTAAAATGCACCCACGCGTATTGGAGTCTGCATCATGCCTGGTCAACGAAACTCCTCAGTAGATGTCCTGACGACATCCAGACTCGAATCGTTAACTCAAAGGAATGTGGTCAAATTTTGACAACTTAGACACCAAAACGATACACAGTAATAAATACGTTTGGTCTTGAGAAGCAAGACTTGAGTTATATTAAACTAAATTTATTGAAATTAAAATTCAATGAATGACTAACAAACTAAATCAGTTTGTTTGTTCATTTAACTCTTTATATCAAGTTTGCGAGCTTGAAGTAAGTACCAATCCCATTGTATTTAACCAGTCGTCGAACAACAAAACAAAACTACCGCCAGCCGCAACGCACCGACGCGTTTCGACCTTCCATGATCATCATCAGAGTACGACGGCAAACTGACTATCGAAGATCAAACCGCTTTGAATATATATGGAAATCAAATTTAGATATGCGGCTCTCATCTCTAGCAGTCTCGCAGACATTGAACTTGACTGGAAGTGTGAGCTGCACAATTTCCATGCAGTAACGAACATTAAATTTTTGTAGTTTTCGCCACATATACATATATAGGCAATAGTCGATTTGCCGTCGTACTCTGATGATGATTATCGGAGGTCGAACGCGTCAGTGCGTTGCGACTGGCGGTAGTTTTGTTATGTTGTTCGACGACTGGTTAAATACAATGGGATTGGTGCTTACTTCAAGCTCGCAAACTTGATTTAAAGAATGGTTACCACCACCCGCACAATGAATTATTATTAAATTGTTCATTTAACTGTCTGATAATCAGTTCGGTATAATTTCGTATGTGTACAGCCATCAAACTAAAACTTTCGTGACTGTATTTCAACTTACCGATTGTACGCGTCAAAATAAATATTTCAATGTTATCACAGTATATGCTGTAATAGGGTTATCAAAAAGGTTAGGAAGGGGACAAAGTAATGGAAATTTGTTAGTAGTAAAATTATGCCAGTTTAAGAAAATAAAGAGTTACTAAAACAAAAAGCATAATTGAAATATGAGGCAGAAAAAATGAAGGTTGAACTAGAATATTAATAAAATACTTAATGAAATAAAGAATAATGAAAGAATATGGATTAACACAATTCAAGTTGCATTAAAATCTATTCACATTAATAAATCAAATAAGATAAATAATATAGGATAAACGGTTTATAAATAATAAAGCAAAGAATTGAGTCTTCAGTATTAAATTTATCAGCAACTAATATGCTAATCTTAATTAAATATTTGTAGTCTTTAATTGGAGATAATTTCCGATTCTGATTCGTGCATCGTCATTTTCTACAATTTGCCAACTACTGTGCTCTAAATTAAGTTTTGCGATTTTGCGACTACTGCTTTATTCATAAAATCACCTATTGATTTAATTTCAAAATTTTCATTCCAACATCTTGTCGGTCTTTTAGGACTGCATCTCACTCGACGTTAAAGATCGTCACAGTTAATTATGCTTCGAGATTCCATTGCATGATTGGAAAGATAAATAATTTGTAATATGGCCATACTTGCATGAATTGCTGTGTTTTGATCGCATATTTTGTGCCTTCTTGAACAAGATGAAATAACACACTGTGAATAAAATAAATATTTCACCTTCAGAAATTTAAAACCAACCTATTAAAGAGTTCCCCAGTACATAACAAAGAGAACAAACTTTCATGCCTGATTAATTTCTTTTGTGCTAAATATTTAGAAAGCATTTTGATACATCTCTACACAGATTCTCGCTAATAATTTGGTTGATTTGACAATCCTTAGGTTCCAATGCAGCTCCATCTTCTGGAATTCGGAAAACACTTTTCAAAGTATAATATTTTAACTTTGGAATGATAATACGTGCAATTTAAACCTGTGATTTGACGAAATGGTCCAAAAGTTTTTGACAACAACACTGTTTATGGGAGCTACCTGATGAAATATGTTAGACACACCACGCTGCCTTTGGCCCTAAAATCCTGTGGTTTGGATAAGATGCTTTTGCGCACGTTATGCTGCGTTTTGCGCCTTATTATTCATCCGATTGACGAACAAAAATGGTTTACAGGCTTCTTCTATGAATAAAATTCTATTGCACTTCTAAGTGTTATATTTATCCCATAATTAAAGTGCAAAAATACATAAAAGAAATATTTTATTAGCACAACCCGCACAATCATTGATTTTTAAATTGATTTATGCGGAAAATAGAATTTAAATACAATTCAAATAAAAGTACGTATGAAAAGCGCGAATATAAATCTATAGTTTGGTACCCCGTACAAGCATGTTACATATATATATATATATATATATATATATATATATATATATATATATATATATATATATATATATATATATATATATATATATATATATATATGTGTGTATTGTGTGTAAAGGAATTGGCTTTTAAATCTCATTTTCGAAATATTTTTATGAAGTTATCTCCACTATTTTTGGTATACAGTTTCGTATAGGCATTTGTAACGTCCAATTATACCACAAATTTACTCAAATATACTGTGGTTATAGGACGAAATAAAGGCTTCTATTGTAGAGCCGCAAGTAAGCACGAAACGCAGGTATATCCAGGAGACTATTACATTCATATATGCTTTTATATATGTATATATTTTATCCGTTTGCATACTTCCCAATATATAGGAATGCTAGAATTCGTCTATGAACATCATCGGAGCACGAAGACAGTCTGAGTAGCGAGGATTAAATCGCACTGCATACGTACGGAAAGCAGAATTAGGTATGTGGCTCTCATTTCTAGTAGTCTCGCATGAATTGTACTTGATTGGAAATGTCGATATGCGTCATTACGTGTGACTAACGGTAGCCTTACTTAGCTGTTTGATTGGTTAAATCCATTGAGATTGGTGTATATAACAAGCGCGCAAATTTGATTTCTAAAAATATTATCACCAGCCGCATAAAAAAGTATTGGTTAAATATATAAATTTTCAACATCATATGGAGACTGCTTCCGTGTTTAGCGTTCATGTGGAAGGAATGAACATTTTTTTATTTTGAATATGCTACAAAGCGCAAAATCTCTGTTTTGCGTAAATAAAGTAAGTCATTCTGAACAGCATATGACAGGGCGTCACTAATTTTGATTTATAGAAAACGAAAACTTCTCCTACAATATGCCAAAAATGTACACTGTTTCATCAAGCCACAGGTAAGCTTTTAACCGCAGCATTAATCGAATGCAACAGCAATCACACGTGAACACTAGAGATCGTTGGATATGGATGATGCTGAAATCACTGGAGGAATCATCGTTGCCAAAAGGAAATCTGCATAGGATTAGAAAATTATCCTCCAATTTATTATAGTTAACAATATACATTTACGCGAAAATGTTTACTTTGTGGCAAGAACGCGAGTAGTTTAACTATTTTTCTAACAACCATTGGATAAAAAGAAGTTGAACTAACTTTAGCAAAAACACATATTAATTTCAATTTATCAGTAGTATATTTCATATTAGCATAAATTAAAAGCGTTCTTCCGAATGAATTGTCAATATATGCATCAAATAGTGCGCCAACACTTTTACAATTCAATTAGAATATATGGTATTTTTTAAGTTTTTAATGAAGTTTAGTTTAACTTTCTTATTTATAATGCTGGAAAAGCAAACAAAATAAAAAACAAAAAACATAATTAGTAACAAATCAGTTCAATTATGAACAGAAGAATAACACAGCATGAAATGAAACCCTACAAGCCGTTAGATATGAAAAGTATGTCAGTCGAAATGCGTAATTACGTGTGATTAACAGTAGCTTTACTTAGCTTTTCGATTGGTTAAATAAATTGAGATTGGTGTTTATATCAATCGCGCAAACTTGATTTCTATAAAGGTTATCACCAGACGCATAAAAAATGATTAATTGTATAAATGTTCAGCATCATTTGGAGACGGAATTAGTGTTTCGTGTTCATGTGGTAGGGATGAATATTTGTTTTTATTTTGAATATGTTATAAAGCGCAAAGTCTCTGCTATGTGAAATGAAGTAAATCATTCTGAAGAGCATGTGACAGAGCGTCACCACTTTTGATCCATATAAAGCGACAACTTACCCCAAAATATAACATGCCAAAGTTCTACTCTGCAACACGAAGACACGAGAGCTTGTAACCACTGCCTGGAACGGGCACAATAGCAACTACTCTACAAACTGTTAGACCAGGAAGATATCAGGATTAGAGGCGACTTCATCGCCATGCAAAATAAAGCCAGGATTTATATATTTTGTGTGAATAACGAAAACACTAATCAATATAAATAAGAAAACCAATTATCCTACAATAAATCATAGTTACCATTAAAAATTTATGCAACAATGTTTGGTTTTTGGCAAGAAGATGATTCTTTTAATTACTTTTTCTATTAGTCATAGTTTAAAAATCCTACATTAACTCTAGAAAAAATATGGATTATTTTAAATTTAGCAGTAGTATATTTCATATTAGCAGAAATTAAAAGCGTTCTTTCAAATGAATTGTCTATACAAGCATTTTATATTGTGTCAACATTTTGACAATTCAATTAGATTTAATGGTATTTTTGAAGTTATTAATGAACTTTAGTTGAACTTCTTTTATTATAATGCCGCAAAAGAAAGCCAAATAATTCGTACAAAATTAGTTCAAATATAAACAGAAGAATAACACATAGACAACATGAAATTAATGTATAATCTCGTGCACGTTTCTTTTGTTCTTACTGGAATGCACGTCAGTAGCAGTCGCTATTATGCCCTTTACTAACTATATAGTTGAGTAAGGAATGTGAGAAAATAGGGCGGTGTAATCTTCTATACGAATAAGTAAACTTGCAGTAGTGAAGCTAAATTCATATAGTCTTCGACAATGCAACTTCAAAGCCAACTCACCATATATAATATAAATACCGAGTCTGTAAAGGATACCAACACCATGACTATTTTTCCAATACCGAATACCAACATTTTGGTAACGAAAATGGTATCAACAATATGGTTGCCGAGTCTGTACATGATACCAACATGATGAATTTCATCACATGCTAAAGTTTTCCAAAATAAAGATTTACAAATATTTCTGAAAACTTGTTACTCCAGAAAAAACATACACTCTGGTATTCATCGATATCAGTTAACACATTTCTCGGTAATCATGACATCACCCAATTATATATAATAAGGTTAGAATCTGTTTGTGGCGGAGAACTATAATTTACAATAAGTTATTAGGTGTTATACACCTACTAACAGATAATTTTAAATATGAAAAGAAGATTCAGCCAAGGACTGCACGAAAGGATAGTATAAACTAGAGCACTGTCGTTTCCTGCTTACCGGAGACTCATCTGTAAGGGACGGCATCCATTATGTAGACACGCTTCTATAGCGATGTTTTAGCAGGCACTCCGTTTTATGTGAAAACGTTGGTCTTTAAATGTTTCCGGCAACCGATTTTGTTTGAGTGTACTTCAAATCTATCTGATCGTCCATTTGTCTGCTTCTCAATACTAAAATCTACTTCCTTGTAATAAAAGGAATAAATTTCCGTTAAATAAATTCGTCCTGTTTAGATTTGATTTAAATATCGAAATAAATCAACTGATATTGCTTCATGGACGGTGCAACTATCTCATCTGCTAAAGCATTCCCAATTTCTTCACCAACCTTTTTATCGCATCCGTGTTGCTGGCGTTCGCTACCAGATCTGCCAACCATATCCATAATTTAATATTTATCTTCAAGTTTTGGATTGAATGCGACTAAAACTATTATAATAATTAGATAAACGATTAAAAGCAACAACGCGCCTAAAATATATTTTCTAGATACAGTTGGCAAATTTACTATTGTAATCAAGCGCCCAATTTAAAACAAGTCGCTAACTCATTTATATGGAAAATCGATCGCGTTTATTTAAAAAAAATATTTAGTTTTTAATTTTAGATAAACAGTATAAGTTTTGTCGCTTAGACCAATAATTCAATGATTTCTAAGCGATAATTACAAAACAACGGATAACAAATCGATTTTAGATCATTACTGTGAGAATAAAAAATATTATATTTTTTTATTTTAACCATCATATCGCACACGAACATTTTATGTTGGACAGAAGGATACATTTTATAAAAAACGTGCATATATAATTCATAAGATCGAAAGTAAACACCAATAGAAATATATTTATGCAGCTGAATGTATACAGGCTAGAAACTACATTGGATTCAATATGGTGGGTCAATAGGTAGACGTAAAATAAATAAACACAGTACAGATATTACAAGTTCTAATAAAAATTATAGATATGATTTATGTTATGCAGTAATCAAATATCAGTTGAATTAAAACAATCTTACAACGGGAACAAAATCAATACTTCTATAATTATGTTTGTGACACACTTGATTCAATGAAAAAGTAGAAAGTTACGATAAAAATATTAGTAATTGCGCAGATGGTTGTAAAAATTAATTAAATCAAGTTTGCGAGCTTGAACTAAACACCAATCCTATTGTATTTAATCAAGCATCGAACACCATAACAAAAATACCGCCAATCCCAGGCACTGACGCTCTTCGACCTTCCATGATGATCATCAGAGTACAACGGCAAACTGACTAGCGAGGGTCAAACCGCATTGCATATATATATATATATAGAGAAAAATTGTGCGGCCGGGATTTCTAGGCACGTACCATGTATGCAAGACTACTATAGATGATAGCCGCATATCTAAATTTGCTTTCCATATATATGCAATTCGGTTTTATCCTCGATAGTCAGTTTGCCGTCGTACTCTGATGATGATCAAGGAAGGTCGAAACGCGTCAGTGCGTTGCGGCTAGCGGTAGTTTTGTTATGTTGTTCGACGACTGGTTAAATACAATGGGATTGGTGTTTACTTCAAGTTCGCAAACTTGATTTAATGAAATGTTGCCATCACCCGCGCAATTATTTTCTTTTTTATCTTGACTTTCTACTTTTTCATTGAATCAAGTGTAGTGTAGGATTGTTTTATATCAACTGATATTTGATTAATGCATAGCATAGATCATATCTATACTTTTTATTGGAACTTATAAGTTCTGTACTTTGTTTATTTATTTCACATGCATATTTATTGACCCACCGTATTGAATCCAATGTAGTTTCTAGCCTGTATACATTCAACTGCCTAAATTTATTTCTATCGGTGTTTACTTACAATTTTATGAATTATAAATGCACCATTTTGTAAAATTTATTCTTTTGACCTACATAAAAAGTTCGTGTGCGATATGATGGTTGAGATTAAAAAAGTTTAATGTTTTTCCTCACAGTTATGATTCAAATTCCATTTGATTTCCGTTATTTTGTAATTACAAACTAAATATTTCTAAAAATAAACGCGATCGATTTTCCATATAAATGAATTTGCGCTTGATTACAGTAGTAAATTTTCCAACTGTATCTAGAAAATATATTTTAGGCACGTTGGTGCTTTTAACCGCTTATACAATTATTGTAACAGATTTCGTCGCATTCATTCCAATACTTGAAGATAAATATTAAATTATTGATATATTTGGCAGATCTGATGGCGAATGCCAGCAACTCGGATGCGATAAACAAGGCCATTGAAGAAATTAGGAATGCTTTAGCAAATGAGATGGTTGCACCGTGCATTAAGCAAAGTCAGTTCATTTAATTAAACATTTATATCAACTCTAAACAGGATGATCGTTGCCAGCTAAATACGATTAGGAAATGTAATATACTATAAAAGGATGGGAAAGAAGTCTGACCCTTCAAGACTGGTCGTTATCTCATTTTCAAAGCTACCATACACCATCAATAATGACGAGAATAGTATGAAAATGGATGAATTGTATTCATTTCTACATGGAATTTAACCCTTGTATTGATAAGCAGATAAATCGACGATCAGATGGATTTGAAGTACACTCAAACGAAATCGGTTGCCGGCAACACTCAAAGATCAACGCTTTCACAGAAAACGGAGTGCCTACTAAAACATCGCTATAGAAGCGTGTTATTATTCTGTTTATATTTGAACTAATTTGTAACGAATAATTTGGCTTTCTTTTGCAGCATTAAAAAAAGGAAGTTCAACTAAAGTTCATTAATAACTTCAAAAATACCATTAAATCTAATTGAATTGTAAAAATGTTGACACAATATAAAATGCTTATATAAACAATTCAATTGAAAGAACGCTTTTAATTTCTGCCAATATGAAATATACTACTGCTAAATTTAAAATAATGCATATTTTTTCTAGAGGTAATGTAGGATTTCTAAACTATGACTAATAAAAAAATAATTAAAATAATCATCTTCTTGCCACAAACCAAACATTGTTGCATAAACTTTTAATGGTAACTATGATTTAGAGCGGGATAGTTTGTTTTCTTATTTATATTGAATAGTGTCTTCGTAGTTCGCACAAATGTTTCAGTTCATGTTTTTATTTTGCATGGCGATGAAGTCGCCTCTAATCTTGATATCTTCGTGGCCTAGCAGCTTGCAGCGTAGATGCTATTGTGCCCGTTTCAGGCAGTGGTTACAAGCTCTCGTGTATCTTCGTGTTACAGAGTAGAACTTTGGCATATTATATTTTGGGGGAAGTTGTCGCTTTATATGGACCAAAAGTGGTGACGCTCTGTCACATGCTCTTCAGAATGATTTACTTCATTTCACATAGCAGAGACTTTGCGCTTTATGACATATTCAAATTTAAATAATGTTTATTCCAACCACATGAACACGAAACACTAATTAAGTCTCCAAATGACGTTGAACATTTATACATTTAATCATTTTTTATGCGTCTGGTGATAATGTTTTTAGAAATCAATTTTGCGCGCTTGTTATAAACACCAATCTCAATGGATTTAACCAATCAAACAGCTAAGTAAGGCTACCGTTAGTCACACGTAATGACGCATTTCGACATTTCCAGTGAAGTACAATGCATTCGAGACTACTAGAAATGAGAGCCACATGCCTAATTCAGCTTTCCGTACGTATGCAGTGCGATTTTTGCCTCACTACACAGACTGCCTTCGTGCTCCGATGATGTTCATATGCGAATTCTAGAATTCCTATATATTGGGAAGGATGCACACGGATAAGCTTGTAATTTTGCAAATGATTGACAAAAATATCGCCAGCGCAATTATTGGAAACTAATCACTTACTGTCCAGAATTCGCCATGTACAGGGCTCGAACCTGGTCACGTCTGCTTCGGAATCTGGGAAAAGTAAATGCTTGAATAAAATTTAAAAGTAAACTGAAAATATACTGATTAATGTAGACTTAATTATGATATGTAGTAAAATAAGTCAAAGTGACACAAGAAATAAAAATAATCTACCCAAACGAATTATGGGAATTTTACAGAAATGGATAATTATGATGAAAGTCGATTAGTGAGTGTTGAACTCTGCGAAGACTAAAACGATAGATGAAATAAGATAAGAATTAGAGGATGAAATTTTGAAGAATGAAATTGAAAATAACTGATGACTCTGCAGTAAGTTTAAAAACCAACAAGAAAATTTTAATCCTTTTTTTCTCGATATTCTACTGAAGCCAGATTCATATTCAGATTAATAAAATCGTCCCTTACTACTACAAACTAGTGCTGTACTCCAAATCAAACAAGGCGAATTTGCACCGCTGTTTCATTTATAATATAATCTTTTGAAATATTTCAATAGATTCTCTAATTAACCTCATCATTCAGTTAAACAACATATAACAAATTCCACCGCCGTATTGGAATAAATCCGTTCAGAATTTTTCTTGGAAATCATAGGCATAATCCGCGTAAACTTAAATACATAAAAACACGAATAATGGATATTTTTTCGATCACCGAATACAGCTCACAATGAAGGGATTACAAATATTAATTAATGAAATTGACAACGCAATGACACCACAATTTTACTAAGATTGCCTCTCAATAATTTAATGCACGTGTGCCAAATACACATAGCTTGAAAGAAAGATAGCTTGTTAATCCACATCAGTTCTACGATTGCAAATAATTGAAATATTGAAAATTACATAGTTCTATTCCAGTGAGCAAGATTTAAATCGAATGGGAATTATCTAGGTAACTCTATTTACTAGTTAGCTTTTATCATATTCTGCATTAAACAAAATTCCGGCTTCGTTAATAAAGAACACAAAACCTATTAGATATTTCTTATATGAGACTAGGAATTTAAATAAATAACACGTAATTTTATTTCAGTCATTTTGATGCCTTTTTATTTTCATTTAAGATATAAATAATGTAATGAAGCACTCATTTATTGTAAAAGTTTTGTGTATCTCTTAATTTTAATTTTATTTTTCACTAAATGATTAATTTCTCAATTTAAAATCAGTTCGCGTAAATAGTATTTATCACTGTAAACATGGAACGCTGTGAATAAGTTATGTTTCAAAGAAGACATAATTATTGTTTATCAAAACGAATGATTTGTTAGTATATAACAAGCAACCTTATTAAAATGTGTAAATAATATAGAGAAATAGGATAAATAGGAGGGAATATGTCAAAAACGTTTCGAAACCTCAACTGCATTTAGCTAATGTTGAATTTTGAGCCAATATGAAATTGAACAGAATGAAATTTTAAATATAATTGAAATTAATTTACATGTCAATTAACTAATTATGTCAGTAGTTGGTCTGAGAAAAATTCAAATGGAGAAAGTATGAAAAATATTTTTTTAAAACCATTGTTCCAAAACAACGCATTTCCGAATTTTCTTCTGATTGAAGTTTTTAAAATAAACGTCGTTCATTTTAGCGGCCGCTGTTCTTTGTTCAGAAACTTCCTACACACGTTTTTACATTTTTAATGCACCCAACTTAATATTTATTGTACTTTTCTATATTTGATCCACCTGTCCATTTCAGAAATGAGCACATTTTGATCCGCAATTAGCTCAACTCACTGGCACAACCAGACACATTGTCAAAATGTAAATTAGGTGTCGCAAACCTAGTAACAAATTAGTTCAATTACGATCAGAAAGATAAACGGAAGACAGCACAAACGGAAGGTATAATCTCGTGCACATTCGTTTCATGCTTATTGGCAAATCATCAGTAGGATCCGGTATTACGCCATTTACTCACCTTATATGTGGGTGAGGAATATGGAAAAATATGACGCTACAATCCTACGGTAAATTCATATTTTTCCACATTCATCACTCAAATATATCGTGGGTTAAGGATGCGTAAGCGGCTCCTACTTACGAGTCACCAGTAATTATTAAAAATCAAGGTTGCGATCTTGATACAAACACCTGACCCATTATGTACTTATATATAGCAGTAAAAATAAGGAATTGTATAGTGTAGAAAACGCTACTCATCCAATAGACCCGTCTCTTACTTTTTAACAATAATTGATTGCGCGGGTGGTGGTAATAATTCTTTAAATCAAGTTTGCGAGCTTGAAGTAAACACCAATCCTATTGTATTTAACCAGTCGTCGAACAACATAACAAAACTACCGCCAGATGCAACGCACTAGTTTAGTTATGTTGTTCGACAACTGGTTAAATACAATGGTAATCGTTTTTTAGCTCATGTTCGCAACCTCTTAAACCTATTGTACATATAGTTTAAATCACAGTGTCGCTTATATAATCGTTATATATATAAATATATATATATATATATATATATATATATATATATATATATATATATATATAAGCATATATGAATGTAATAGCCTATTGGATATACGCGCGTTTCGTACTTACTAGCGGCTCTTCAATAGAAGCCTTTACAACGTCGAATAACCACTGTAAATTTGAGTGAATTTGTGGTATAATTGGACGTTACAAAGGCCTATATGAAACAGTATACCAACAATAGTGGAGCTAACTTCATAAAAAGATTTCGATAATGCGATTTAAAAGCCAATTTATTTATATATATATGTGTGTGTGTAACAAGCATGTACAGTGTACCAAACTATGGATTTATATTCGCACTTACCGTACTTTCTTTAATGTGCATTGTATTTAAATTCTATTTTCCGCATAAATCAATTTAAAAATCAATGATTGTGCGGGTTGTGCTAATAAAATATTTCATTTATGTATTTTTGCACTTAAGTTATGGGATAAATATAACACTTAGAAGTGTAATATAATTTTATTTATAGAAGAAGCCTTTAAACCATTTTTGTTCGTCAATCGGATGAATAATAAGGCGCAAATCGCAGCATAACGTGCGCAAAAGCATCTTATCCAAACCACAGGATTTTATGGCCAAAGGCAGCGAGGTGTGTCTAACATATTTCATCAGGTAGCTTCCATAAACAGTGTTGTTGTCAAAAACTTTTGGACCATTTCGTCAAACCACAGGTTTAACTTACACGTAATATCATTCCAAAGTTTAAATATTATACTTTGAAAAGTGTTTTCCGAATTACAGAAGATGGAGCTGCATTGGAACCTAAGGATTGCCAAATCACCCAAATTATTAGCGAGAATCTGTGTAGAGATATATCACAATGCTTTCTAAATATTTAGCAAAAAATAAATTAATCAGGCATGAAAGTTTGTTCTCTTTGTTATGTACTGGGGAACTCTTTAATAGGTTGGTTTTAAATTTCTGAAGGTGAAATATTTAATTTATTCACAGTGTGTTATTTCATCTTGTTCAAGAAGGCACGAGATATGCGATCAAAACACAGCAATTCATGCAAGTATGGCCATATTACTAATTCTTTATCTTGCCAATCATGCAATGGAATCTCGAAGCATAATTAACTGTGACGATCTTTAACGTCCAGTGAGATGCAATCCTAAAAGACCGACAAGATGTTTGAATAAAATTTTGAAATTAAATCAATGGGTGATTTTATGAATAAAGCAGTAGTCGCAAAATCGCAAAACTTAATTTAGAGCACAGTAGTTGGCAAATTGTAGAAAATGACGATGCACGAATCAGAATCGGAAATTATCTCCAATTAATGATTACCGTATTAGTTGCTGATAAATTGAATACCAGTGACTCAATTATTTGCACTATTTTTCATAAACCGTTTATCCTATATTATTTATCGTATTTGATTTATTAATGTGAATAGATATTAATGCAACTTGAATTATGTTAATCTATTTCCTTTCAATATTCTTTATTTCGTTAGGTATTTTACTAATATTCTAGTCGAACCTTTATTTACTTTACTTCATTTTTCAATTATGCTTTTTGTTTTAGTAACTCTTTATTTTCTCAAAGTGGCATAATTTTACTACTGACAAATTTCTATTACTTTGTTCCCTTCCTAACCATTGAGATAACATTTTATCACAGAATATACTGTGATAACATTGAAATATATATTTTGACGCGTACAAAGGGTACATCGAAATACAGTCATGAAAGTTTTTCTTTGATGGCTGTACACATATACGAAATTATACCGCACTGAATACTTATCAGCCACATGCTCACGCACATAAGCAAATTGCGCCTATCTCATTTACCTTCAGTATTTGTTATATAATCAGACAGTCATAAGTATAACTATAGTGTCTTAAGTTAAATATTACAATTGAGGTATTTGTTTGACATGGACTGATTTTGCTAATGCTGGTTATGCGTAATTATGCCATTTCACATAGTAAGAATACAACAATTTATCTGATTAAACGAACATTGGCTGCGCGGTCGGTAGGACAGCTTAGTGGTTAAAGCAACAGATTCCAAAGCAGACGTGGCCAGATTCGATCCCTGTTCGCGGAAAATTCTGGCCAGTACGTGATGAGTTCCCAATAAGGACGAAACCGGTCTACTGTATGAATTGGCTTTTCTACAATATTCAATTCCTAGTTCATACTGACAAATGTATTTATATAATGGGTCTGGTGTTTAGATCAAGATAGAAGTGTCTCGACATGGTATATACCGGCTCCAACTGATGAAACTCTGGTAAACACGAAACGAATGTGCACAAGTTTATACTTTCCGTTCGTACAGGCTTTGGATGATCCTTCCGGTCATATTTGAACTAATCTGTTACTAGGTGCGCAACACCTAATAAATTATTGCATATATTAATTCACCGCCACAAACAGTATCTAACCTTTTTATATATAATTGGGTGATGTCATGATTACTGAGAAATGTGTTAATTGATATCAATGAATTCCAGAGTGTATGTAATTGCTGGAGTAACATGTGTTCAGAAATATTTGAAAATTTTAATATTGGCAAACTTTAGCATGCTATGAAATTCATCATGCTGGTATCATGTACCGACTCGGCATCAATAATGTTGATACCATGTACATTTTCGTTACCATAAATTTGGTATCTGGTACTGACACAGTAGCCATGGTGTTAGTATCCTTTACAGTCTTGGTATTTATATTATACATGGTGAATTGGTTTTGAAGTACGAGATTATACTTTCATTTCATGCTGTCTATGTTTTATTCTTCTAGTCAAATTTGATCTAATTTTTTAGTAATTTTTTGTTTGCTTTTCCAGCATTATAAAAAAGAAAGTTAATTAAACTTCATTCAATGATTATTTTAATATATTAACTGGACATGTGCGACAAAAACAACGTGTATTCTATTTGAAATGACCTTCACTTTTAAGGTATGATTAAAAAATGATTTAATTCCACGAATAAACGGTTTTTTAAGAATACATTTTTTATAAAATATTTGGAAAATTAAGCTAAAATGGCAGCCTTGTCCATACTGAAACACCTTATTCATTATACTCTAAATTCAGAGAAGATGCGAAGTAAAACATTTGACTACTTTCTTGCCTTATCTAACAATAAATTGGAATGAACAATTATATAATTAAACGAGCATTAGTTGCGCAGTTGGTAATAACAAATACTTTAATCAAGTTTTCGATCTTGATATAAACACCTGACCCATTATGTCCATTCATTTGTTAGTATAAACTAAATAGTGCAGAGTTTAGAAATGGCAATTAATCCAGTAGACCAGTTTCGTATGAACAGACGCGAACAATTAAGCGTTTTGACATCAGCCGATGTTCAAAATTAACTTTTAAATTTAGTTATGCAGATTGGATACCGCACATAATTGCTTCAAAAATGCACGTTCCTTGTCACTTTCTGGATACAATAACAAAGGTTAATCCTCACGGTTAAGAGAGGGCTGATATGCTTCTCTTTGGCATTTTTTGCTTAGCCTAAACTCCACTTTTATTCCATTCGTTAGAAATTGGCCAGACCTGAACACAGAGTGCTGTAGGAAGTTTTGGTATTTTTTTAATAGTACAAAATTCTGATCGACTACAGGAATTTGGTCCTCTGCATTCGCATTTATAATGTGATTTTTTGTAAACCAATCAAAAATTCTTGAAAGCTTTTGCTCATTTTTGCACAGTGCGATGATCGCATTTAAGGTAAGCACGTTGTTCTGCTGTGGGTGGTTGATTAGCTTTCGCAGTTCCGCAATGTCCGATTGATTCTAATTTCCACGTACGCTTTGAGTTGGGCTTCGTGGTGGCTGATTGAAGTTTAGTCCCCTCACTGCGAAGGCTTTCAAACCAGTCGTAATAACAAGTGGAAATAAGGTTCAATCTAATATTGGTTATCAGGCGACGTTTCAGTACCTCATTTACAGAACTATCATCAGGTTTCTAAGAGCATACAGAACAGTGCTCTCGCCAATAGATTTGCACACATTTGCTTTAATCTGGTTGTGTGAGCATTGTATATTGTTATTAAAATGCTGATAATGGTACCGGAATTGAGGCACTAAATCGTCGCCTGAATGCCAAGATTAAATCGACCAGTGGCTAGTGCGAATGTTGGGCAAGCCTACAGAGTGAGCCGACGAATCAGCACCCATCCACACCGAAGCCGAACCCAATGCGTACTTGGAAATTAGGATAAATGGGACTGTTACGGAACTGAGAGTGTTAAACAATCACCAACGAAAGAAAATCGTGGATACGTTAAATAAGTTGATTGCACCACTCAACAAAAATTAACATGCCAGATACCTGTTTTCTGATACAACAGATCCGAGCACTGCTAATTTTGGCGGTCCAATCATTGTTTGCTTTCATAATAAACATCTATTTAAACTACCACCTTGCTGGCACAAAACTAATATGTCGAATAAAGGCTGGTGAAGAATTTGTGAATGCTTCAGCAGATGAGATGGTTGCACCGTCCATGAAGCAAAGTCAGTTGATTTAATATGACATTTATATCAACTCTAAGCAGGATGGTCTATGCTAGGTAAACACGATTAGGAAATGTAATATACTATAATAGGATAGGAAAGAAGTCTGACCCTTCAAAACTGGTCGTTATCTCATTTTCAAAACTACCATCGAACATAAATTATGACTGGCAAAATATGAAAATGGACGAATTGATTTAACGTAAATGTATTCATTTCTACAAGGAAGTGAACCCTTGCATTGTTAAGCAGACAAATCAACGATAAGATGGATTTAAATTAAACTAATACAAAATCGTTTTCCGGCAACATTCAAAGGCCAACGTTTTCACAGAAAACGGAGTGCCTGCCAAAACATCGCTATTGAAGCGTGTCTACATGATGAATGCCGTCCCTTACTGATTAGTCTCCGGTAAGCACGAAACGACTGTGCACTAGTTTATACTATCATTTCGTGCAGTCCTTGGCTGAATCTTCTTGTCATATTTGAACTAATATGTTACTAGGTGCGCAACACCTAATAAATTATAGCATATATTAGTTCTCCGCCATAAACAGATTCTAACCTTTTTATATATAATTGGGTGATGTCATGATTACCGAGAAATGCGTTAACCGATATCGATGAATGACAGAGTGAATGTTTTTGCTGGAGTAAGAAGTGTTCAGAAATATTTGTAAATCTTAATTTTGGAAAACTTTATCATGTGATGAAATACATCATGTTGGTATCATGTACAGACTCGTCAACCATAGTGTTGATACCATGTACATTTTCGTTACCGTAATGCTGGTATCCGTTATTGACACAATAGTCATGGTGTTCGTATCATTTACACCATTTATATTATATATGGTGAGTTGGCTTTGACGTCGCATTATTGAAGACTATATGAATTTAGCTTCACTACGGCAGGTTTACATATGCGTATAGAAGATTGCACCGTCCTATTTTCCCACATTCCTCACCCAACTATATAGTGGGTAAAGGGCGTAATAATGACTGCTACTGATGTGTCTCCAGTAAGAACGAAAAGAAACGTGCACGAGATTATACTATCATTTCATACTGTCTATGTGTTATTCTTCTGGTTATATTTGAGCTAATTTGTTACGAATAATTTGGTTAGCTTTTGTAGCATTACAAAAAAGATAGTTCAATTAAAGTTCATTAATAACTTCAAAAATACCATTTAATATAATACAAACATTAAACTTTTGGCACACAATTAGATACATATATTGATAATTCATTCGAAAGAACGCTTTAATTTTCTGCTAATATGAAATCTACTACTGCTAAATTGAAATCAATGCGTATTTTTCCTGAAGTTAATGTAGTTTTTTATACTATGACTGTTAAAATAGTCATTAAAATAATCATGTTCTTGCCACAAAGTAAACTTTGTTGCATAAATTTTTAATGGTAACTATGATTTATAACAGAATACTTTGGTTTCTTTTTTATATTCAATTGTATTTCAGAAATTTACACTATTTTTCAAATGAAGCAGCCCCCTGCACGGGGAAGATTTCGCCTTTCATTCTAATATCTTTTTGATCTGACGGCTTCTGTTGTTTTCGTGTAAATACTGTAGAGGTTATTTCATGCAGCGGTTAAAAGCTTTCGTGTGATTTGCCTTTTGCCGCCTTTTAAAAAAGACATTTCAACTAAAGTTCACTAATAACTTCAAAAATACTGTAAACGCTCGAGCTTCAAGTAAATGCCATACGACGTTACAAACTCGGTTAGAATGCCATAAAATAAAGAGTTAGTATTGTTAAGGGGCCCATAACAGGGCCGGTCTTGCGTTCTCTGGAAAATGCCGAGAAGGTTCGTAAGTGTGATGTTGTCCAGAAGTACACCTAGACTCTTGTGACCAGCTGAGGTTGACTTGGGTTGTGGTTCCTTCTGTTGTGGCGTTGGAATCTCGCTGAGTAACTTCGTTGAAGTTCTGCAGTAATTGGCTCGTCTGTCTAGTGGTACAGCAACACGATTGGCGTGGTTGATATTGCCAATGTCGGTAAAGCAAGGCCAAAAATCAGCGTATATGAAAGGTGGCAGACAGCACGCCGGAGATACGCACAGCAGAAGGCAAACGCAACAACTGAATTGCATGGTAAATTCATTGTGCTCAAATGGTCATGTAATAGCCATATATGGCTACTTGCACATTATTGGATAACGGCAAGTTTCGCTTTTTTCTCATTGGTGCAGCGTAAATCCAATTGAATTTAATTTACGCAATATGTTGAGAATTCTTTTGTGTCGTTACATCACATTCCTCTCTGAAAAAAAAAGAAAAAAAATTACTCTCGGCGTGGCTAGATAAAAAGTGCATGGCAGAGTTCGAACCAAGATAAGCAAAAAAATAATGGACCATAAATGCTGGGTTTAAGTATGCTTGTTGGTTGCTTCAACAATGATATGATGCCAAGTTACCACTAGGAATTGCTACACAAATTGTTAGCTCTAGTGGCCGGTCATACCGCGTAAGACAAAATAGAGCAGTATAAGATGTGGGAGCCGCAGCGTGAGGATTTCGAGGTAAAGCGCCACTGAAGTTGCGAGGATTAAGTTAAAACCCAGGCAGGTTGGATCGTCGTCAATGTGTTTCTATACGACCAAAGGAGCTAGAGTGTGTGCTCGACGTTGTGGTCATGATATTTGTAGAGTGGTCTCTGTGCAATTGATGAAGTTCAGATATACATTGAAAGAAGCCTGTAACATGATATGAAGCTGATAACTACATAGTGTTGCTACACGAAAGTATTAGCTCCTGGTAGCTGGTCATAACAAAATAGGCAGTGTGAGGTCAGGTGTGAGACATACATTATAATGTAAAAATATATACATAAAAATCAAAGGTAACTGCATAAAAAATATGTACACGAACATTGCCTTAGAGATGGCATAATACCAAAGAACTGATCAAAATGCTACACAATTGTTAGTTAAAAACAGCTGGTTATGCCACGTGAGATAAATCCGAAAAATAACGTAAATTTAAAAATTTGATACGTAGAATAACGAAAAGTTTATGTAAAAAATAATCAGTACGCGTTATGCGAAGCAAGCTATTGAGATTGTGGGCAGGTGGAGCCTGAGACGTGTGTAGAAGGTTGAACGCCTCTCAGGATCAGGCGGTTCGATGAATGGTTTCAATCTGTCTATGCTTACTGATGTCAGTGTCGTGCCTTGTATAATAATGAAGTATTTGGTTGTTTTGAGCAAAATCGGGTAAGGACCGCGATACTTTGGTTGTAGTGGTGCAACAACAGTGTCGTTGCGAACGAGTACTCTCTTGCAGCTATAGAGCTGCGGGTGAATGAAGACTGAACGAGGAGTTTGTCTCGACAGCTGTTCAGACATGTTACCGAAATGAAGTCGGAGGCGGGTATCTTCGTCTTGTGGGTCATACTGTGCCGGTAGTAGACGTGGGAGCTGACTAGGCAGGCGTTGATCTATGCCATATAAGAGTTGTGACGCAGATGTTTTGATGGCTTCACGAGTGCGGGAACGCATGGTGAGCAAAACTCAAGGTAGTGCATCGACCCAGTTGCCATTAATAAACGAGGATGCTAAAGCAGCTTTGAGTTCCCTATGCATTCTCTCCACCATACCGTTAGATTGGGGATGGTAAGCAGTTGTCTGGCGTATGGTGCATCTCATGTATCGCAAGGTGGTTTTGAAACGATTCGATGAGAAGCAAGTGTCTCTGTCACTGATGACCTCATTAGGAACACTATAATTGGATAACCATACAGAGATAAAACCGTTAGTTACTTCGTCTGCTGAGTTCTCGACCGAAAAGATCGTATCTCGTTTCTACTGTTTGGAGAGTACGCGAGTAGAAACTGATAGGCTTCCAAACTCCGTCGATATCTTGTTCCAAAGTGGCTCCAATAGCAAATTCAGAAGCATCTGTCGTTGGTACAAATGGTGGTTGAAAAGCTGGATGCGTTAGAAATGTGGCATTTGCTAACGAGTTGATGGCAAGTCGAAGTAATTCCTCGTCTTCGGATGACCAAGTAATGATGGAATTCTTGCTAAGTCCTTTTCGGTTCCGCAGGTGCCTGCACAAAGGATAAAGTTGTTTTGAAAGGCCTGGAAGGAACTTGCGATAATAGTTTAGTACTCCCAGGATTTTCTGCAACTCGCTAACAGTCTTCGGTGACTTGATATTCTTGATTGAATTCGCCTTTGACGGCAACGGTTGAATACCTTGGGGCGTGATACGATGCCCTAAGAAGTCCACGGATGTAGTTGCAATCTGCGTCTTGTCACAGTTGATCTTGAGTCCGTGGTTGGATAAGCGTGAGAGGACATTTCGTAGATGCTTGGCATGAGATTCTAAGTCTCGACTGAATGCCATTATGTCCTTCCCATCAACTGTGCAAATTGACACTCATTTGGAAATTCTTCGGAACGACAGAGACGGACTTGACATGAATAAAAAACTTCTGGTGATTATAGTACCAGTTCTTTTGGGCATATCTGTTAAAGGATTGCAGGGATCTCGGTCGCCGCCTACCGTTATAATTAGTTTTGGGCAGGAATTTGGGCCGAGAATTCACATGATTTAGCTCGGATTTCGTCATGGCTAATCCTTCTAGAACTTTAGCCATATTCGCTACTGTCCTCTCTAAAGAGGAGAGCCTATCATCCTGCGGGGTTGAACAAAAGGATGAAGGATTCACCTTAGGTTCCAAAACCCTATATTCTACATCACATCTCTCAGATAAGTTATCATTAGAAAGAGTGTTGGGAAGCTGTCTGGCGAATAGTTTTAATGATTGTGGAAGATTGTTAATAAAAGCAACCTTAGCGTCATGCTCAGAAATATTTGATTTATACCAAAGTTTCCGTAATTCCCTTAAAATCTCGATGGAGCCAAGGTTTGGCATGTCTAACTGTGCGTGTTTATTTATTATTTGCTCGGTTTGTGTTGGCCCCAGCAAGGATTCTACTTCATTTTGTAGGTCCAAAATGGGATGAGGTAGCTTTCTAATGGCCTCAAGCTTAGGATGAATCCGTCGTTGCAATTCGGAAGGTAGTTTAGCAAAAGCCTTTGACAGTTTTTGATGACTGTCATAATCTGCAAACGGGGGGAAAGCGGAGTCTACGCGCATAAAGAATAGTTCACTATCTCCATCCCAAACAGGAACATGAATATCTAAAATTGGACCTGACATTCTATTAATATTTCGGGATCTTAAAAGCATTAATTTATAAGCAAGACGAAAATGTATAAATATACGTTAAACGAAACGCTTACCAACTAATAGTTTCCATAGTTGAAACAGAATCTTCCTCAGTTGAATCTGCTGAGAACTTATAGTCAATTTTCGTTCACAGATTACTAAGATGTACAGTTTTGTACGTATGGAAATTGAACAGAAACAGATTTCAAAATTGAAACAGAATCTTCCATGGTTGAATCTGTCGAGTACGTAAAGTCAATGTCCGTTCACAGATCACCAAGATGTACAGTTTTGAACGTAGGAAAATTGAATAGAACATATACCCAAAAAATTCTCTAGAAGACCACGAATTCAGAAAGATTGAATAAAAACCTTACATCTAAAAATATATATACCCAACAAAACTCCCAGAATAAAAAAGATTATACGCGAGTGCTAATCTATTTTTATCCCAAATAAATGAAAAAGAAAGTCAATTTTATTTATACCAACAAACAGTA
>JAQBSW010004063.1:0-73825 GCA_029291075.1 Eudiplozoon nipponicum
CAGACGAAAAGTTCGACCAACTTGTAATTTGAATAAAGATTTTTTTTGTGAACCTGGATTAATAGAAATCACCTGATCTGCGTTTTAACTAACGCAGCTTTCATTGTTCCAGTAGTTTTCTTTTTTCGAAATATTTCGGCTAAACTTACCTATAACCTTTATCAGTCTCAATTCGAAAAAAGAAAACTACTGGAACAATGAAAGCTGCGTTAGTCAAAACGCAGATCAGGTAATTTCAATTAGTCCAGGTTCGCAAAAACAGTCTTCATTCAAGAAACATTTAGCATGGAATCATAGCTGCAACGACGTTAAATGGTATAATAAGTATACACTGGTGAAACAGCAACATGTGAGGCAAGTGTCAAATATTTCCTTTTTAAGTATTTGTTTAAAACGTGATGTTATTCCTAAATGTTTTCGTTTTAAATTATATTTTAAGTTAAATGTTTATGGCATGTCTCTTAAGCATGACCTTTGTATAAATATTATAAAAAAATTGATTCGTGTATTAGTTAAACGTAATATTATACTTATTAAGGAAAAAGCTAAACTAAAATCGATGTTAACTTATCTTTTGCACACAGATTGTTTTGAATACATTGAGGATTTCAGTGATAAAGCTCGCAATAGAGAAATAAAATAATAAGAATTAGACATGATAATAAATTAGCTAATTTGGAAATTTATAGACCCCAAGAAAGTGATAACTGAATTGTGACTAATAGAATAGTAAACCTATCAACATTTAATCTTAAGAATGATCAAGTTAAACTACTTAACCGTGGTTTAAACACGGCTATTCCTAATGAAATATCGATTAGAAATGAATTAATTACGGAGGCTGTCAAAACGGATAAGGATAGAGTGAAATTTGAAAAAAGTTGCGACACATGTTTTTCAACAAAACGAAGCATACACCACCACTTGGGCTTTACGAACATTTGAATGGGACGACATTGAATGTCGCTATTGTTTAATTTTTGTTGCTAAAATATTTAAAACCCACATTTTGACACCTGCCTAGACATTGTACTTGCGGATACGATTTGATTACTAGGCTAAGGTAGGTGTGGATTCGCTTATGCAAAGCAACTCTATTATTCGAAGCTTACGTTGAACACTATTCTGTAATTCAGGTACATTTTAAATAAATGCGGCATATGAGTTATGATTAAAATGCTTCTTCATCGATAATTTTATTCTTTTGAGAAACTGGACCTATAAATGTACGTATACCATTATTTCTACCAAAATTCTGCTGGTAAAAAAGCCGATACAAACAATTTTCTGTAACACGAAAATTAATTTCGCAAAATTATTCTCAAATTAATATTTCTCAAGCATTTCAATCTGTATGAGTAAAAAATCCAATTAAAGCATAATCCAGTATTTATTTAATCTACTCTCGATATTTCATAAAATTGAGGCAAGCTTGAATATGCCTGTGGTGTTCAATAACTGAATGAACTACGATATTTTTAGAATTTTATTCATTGCATCAAATATATGATAATTTTTTTGGTTATTGAAGCGTTTATAATATAATGATCAATATTTGAGCACACATAACAATTGAATAATGGGGATTTGACTGTATAGAAAACATAAAAGGCTTAGATGCATATGATTTTCGTCTTACTATCTTGCACATAAATTATTTCCGTGAATTCGACAGTAACTTATTCATGAAGTAAGGTCAAAATTTGTTTGTAGATATGCCACATTCTAGAAAGATATACAATTACGCAAGGATTGATATATGTCAATAAAATCGTATGTAAGACTAATGTTTTTTAGTTTCGTAAAATAATTCTACGTCTGACTTAAATATCGTGTTATCTCTCAATTTATTTTCGTGTAACTTCTTTAATCAAACTTGTCGATCTATTACAACTACCTTTTGATACGCGTCCAGTTTATTTTATGTTCCATCTATAATTTACGACGCGCAAGATTTCTGTTATGTCTATATTTGCATGCAGTTCTATATTTTCCATTTTTATTATAATTTTTACGTAAATTTATTCACTAATTCAGGTTACAGTGCTTGCCAGAA
Source organism: Eudiplozoon nipponicum (assembly GCA_029291075.1). Lineage (NCBI taxonomy): Eukaryota > Metazoa > Platyhelminthes > Monogenea > Mazocraeidea > Diplozoidae > Eudiplozoon > Eudiplozoon nipponicum. The sequence goes on from JAQBSW010004063.1 coordinate 2,057, forward strand.
AATTGGTATCCGGCGTATGAATGAGAACAGAGGGCGTTCAATTATTGGTACGCAAAACAAGGACCAGGTAATTAATTATTGCCTCGACACGTAAAATTGCATAATATTTATGTACAAAATACGTTATTCAAGCAGTGAAGACTGACATGATCACAATGAAAAATAATTAATAAGGAAAATGGAAAAATATCCTTACAGTAAATTGGATTAAATCATTGCAGAATACATAAGCAATTTAAATTTTTAAAAGTGTTTATCTCATTAACACCAAATTAAACACAATGAACATGTTGGTTCCTGATTTACAGAAGCGCAAATTTTTACTGATTAGTGAAAAAATTAACGTAAGGTCTAAGTTAAATAACTTTTGCACGAAGATTATTTAAGAACAATAGGGGATTTTATTGGTGCTACAACTAACTGAGATATTAAAAAGATAAAAATTAGATATTGTTAAATATTTGCGGATTTGTTCACCTATAGAACAGCCGTAGATGGAAGTATGCTTGCTGCAACTAGTTAGGTTATAAATCTGCCTAAAATAAAATTTTTATGAGAATAAGAAAGAAATGAACAATCGCGGTTTTAACACAGCTATATACTTTGATAAATGAAAATAAGAGTTTAATTACTGAGTCCGTTGAAAAAGCACAATTTCTCGCGGATATAAATGTAGTTAATTTTAATTTAGACAGAAACTTTTGAGTTAGCGCATAAATAGAAAAAACTAATGGTGTCAGTAGACTACGAATGAGTTAGTAGAAGAGTGTAGCGTGTCTTAATGTACACAAATCAAAAGTTCTGATAAGTAAATCTGCTTATAACGATGATATGGATGAAGATTTACTAAATATGTAGGTATTGACTAAAAAATAAATACTGCCCTTAGTAAATAGAAGGAAAAGCACAATTATGTATCTGTAATAGGATTTCTAATTGTGAATTTGATCAAGGAATTGATTTCGCTTTGAAAGAAAAGTTGTATTCGCACCTACACGGCAACGTTTAGTAAGGTTGTATAAACTAGTCAAACCTTTTTGAATTTATGTTTACGTTCGGCACACCCTATCCTTAAAATGTAAAAAATACAATGACTCAAAATAAGGATATATTCGTAATTCTTAGAACACACACCGATGTATTCTTACCGTTTGGTTGAGATTGTGGATGGATTACCGAGTTCAGTTTTGGTATCAATGTACACCAATATAGTAGTAACAAAAGCATTGGAACATTTTGGCTTTTCTTGGTTGATCGTTTGGTAATATTAAAAGATTGAAAACTGGTGATGAGATATATTATGGAGATAATGAACACACGCATATTTTACATTTATTTTATGCTAAGGACGGAATTACGATAGATGAACACGTGATGACGCCTGCATACACAAAAATTTAAATTATGTACAGTTGATATATGAAAGGACAGTTGTTACTAAAAGAACTATGTGTAAGTAGAATTGAAGCCGTTAAAACAAAATTTACCACATAATTTAATTACTATCAATGTTCTCGTAGTCATGAGCTTGCTGCTATTAAAGGGGCCCGGGACAGAAACCTGAAATATCCACGGTAGCAATGAGAACTGTGTAGCTGAAAACATTGTTCCGCTAAACAAGGACAGAGTAAATGTTATTGATTATTTAAGAGACTCGTGTACCAGCAAATTCAATAAAAAATTGGATGAATGTTTGAATAATTTGGTCTTGCTTATTGTTTATATAAAGTGCTTCTTATAAGGTAACAAATAAATAAATAAAAGATTTTACGAATTTAATGTGTTTCACTTCGAAATTCTTTGAATTAGCTAGGTCCAAATTAAAAAATATGCTCTGAAATGTCTGATTTTCCTGAAGATGTTGGGCCTACCTTAATCCAGTTCTGCGGTGAATATTCATTAACCTGAAGCTGATTTTAACATTCGAATTAGATCATTTATTTGAGTGATTTGATATATTCATCAAGCTATTATTGAGGATGGTATGTCGCCTGAAAATGTTATGCTTAGTTAAGAAATATTGTTAGTATACTCACAAGTGCCAGTCAGGCCTAATCTGATATAAAAATCTGTAAATCACTGTGGGTAAGTATTTATAAGCAAACGAAATCACAGATATACCAGCTCTTCTTTGATCTGTTGTTCGGAACAGATTTTCCTGATTCGGCCGTCTAGATTTTCAATTAATTTTTTTACGTAATTTTAGCACAATGTTGTTGTAAACTATATATTGTTCGGCGAAAGAAGATTTTCTCTTTACCACCAATGTCAAATCACCATTTTCTTTTTTTATCGACGCCGCCCTTTTCTTGTGCGGGACAATTGATTGCACTCGTAGGTCGGTAGAATCTTGAATCCTTTACACTTCCAGGTATATCGATTTTTGGCCTTGATTGATGGGTTCTCACCTGCCTCTTCATTTTGAAGCCCTCCATCAGCTGCTTGTCTAAAAATGACGTTCGTACAAGATTTTCCATTCTTTTATCTGAATTTTCGGGACTACATTTCCAGTCCCATCTTCAGGGTGGACATCATACGCACTGGAAAAAAACAAATTTTGGCCAATGTGGTATCCTTATTCAAAACAAATCTATTTATATTTATTTTAATTCATAAAGAATTTTCTATTGTCTGCCCCAATATCCGGTTTTCATACCCCTTTTCTTTACATGTGAGTTGGATATTCATGAAAGAATATGCGTTGTTTTTATTTACCCCAAGAGTAAATTTGATGTATCTATCGACTTCAATGGCTTGTTTAATGATGTCTGCTAGGTCTGCTTATTCTTGCATGAATAGCAATATATCATCAACGTACATTTCGTAAAGTGTGAACTGGTCAATTATGATTTCAGGCTCATTGAATCGAGCAGGTTCGTGCATACGTATTCCGAGAGGTAAAATTCGGAATAGAGGGAATATTGGGCAATCGGAAATATGGATATTCAAATGTAAACTGAACATCTTCTTTACACGATAGTATGAGGTCGTTGTAATCGATAGTGTTTACTGAGAAATTTTTGTAACTCATCTCAACTGAGGTCACTCTAGATAGTCATTCGTTTTCCAATAGAATTTTTGTAAATTAGTAGGGCACATAAAGTTTCAATTTTTTTCTTGAATGTTTGACTCTTTCAGTTCGTCTGCTAGCTCATAAGTATTCTTGATTTCACAATTGTGTACTAGTTGTTACGCGATTAGCAATAAATTATATCAAATTTGACCAAAGGGATAAACCAAAGTCAGCATGAACAAAAGGTACAATCTCATGTACACATTGGTTTAGTGCTTACTGGTGACTCATCTGAAGGAGTCGGTACTATGTCTTATTTCTGGGACAACTGGAAGGTACAATTTCTTACTCAAAGATGCATACAGTTTGTATTGAGGTTAACTTCATACAAAGTCTTTGCCCGTGGGCTTCAAAGACTACTCACTATTTATAATATATAGCGAGCCTGTAAATTGCACCGACACTATTGTTTCGGAGTCGCTATATGGTACCAACAAAGTGGATTTTAAGATATGTTAAATATCATAAGAATTGAAGATTAAAACTAATTCTGAATACCTGAAACCAGTAAATGAATAGGTGCGTAAAACCTAATGCGCAATTGGATATATTAGTTCTCCATAAAAAACAGTATATAACAATTATATATTTAATCGAATTATGCCATGATTACCATGAAATGTGATAACTGATATCGATCAAAGCCAGATTGTACGGATTTGCTGGAGTACCAGGTAATCAGAAGTAGTTTTTATTCTCAATTTTGGTAAAATTTAGCATATACCGATAACCATTGCGTTGGTATCAGATAGCGACTCCACAACCATAAGGTTGGTACCATTTACAGTCTCAGTATACTTTTTTATATAGTAAGTTTGCTTTGAAGTCGCATTCTCAAAGATTTTCTTTGAAATTAGCTCCAATACTGCTGGTATACACAAACGTATAGGAGATTGTATAATCCTATTTTTCTTATTTCTTACACAAATATATAGTGGGTATAGGGCATTGCACCGGCTTCTATTTATGAGTCGCAAGTTGGCACGAGACGTATGTGTACATGATATTATGCCTATTTTTAATGCTGGCTGATGTTCTTCATTTTGTATTTTCTAGGCCATTTCGTGATTATTAAATTAGTTTGATTGATTCATTGATCATCGAACTATTATGCTGCATCATAGAAGCTCCTGAGGCAATCGCGACATTGTGAATTATTTGCTTGGCATATAAATTTGTGGGGTTTTTTCCAATTGTTTTTGCTTCTTGAGTTTATTCTACGAGTCCTGGTCTGTTTTTAGAATCAGCCATTGAAGATATAAAGTTTTCTCATTATTTTCCGAAATAAAATTAGTTTATTCATGAATATTTGTTATGTCATATTTTATTTTATTGCCTGATAAAAATATTCTTCTTTCACTATTGACTTTGTGCATGAACTCAATATTATCATTAACTTCGTGTATGACAACTCATGATTCTTCGTCGAGTTTCCTAAAATATACGGTTTTCTATTATTTTAATCTTCATAGTTCACCTACGTGAGCTTTTTGCATAATTTAGCTGGCTTTGAATTGTGCTGACCATGCCAGCATTCATTATTGTTTTTTAAACGATTCTATGACGACGTCTCGGGTTATACTGTCGTCGAAATACTTCTAATGAAGCAAAATTTTGCTTTGAAAATGCAAATTTTTATGAAGTTTTCACAAAATTGAATTTGAGCAATTGGAATTACGTTCATCAGTATAAGTGGGACATGTTGCTTTACGAGGTGAATTGTCTAGATTTCTTTTGAGGACATATTTATTTTTTAGATATATTTCCAACATTGTTTTTTTAAAAATTTATTTGTACTGACATTGAAATCGCTTTCGAATGACAGTCAAGGTTGGTGACCGAGTGATTATATAATTATGTCAGCAATAAAGTATACACAGGAAAAAATTGCTGAAACTCGAAAAGAGACCAATCGGAATAAACATTCCAATAACGTACAAAAACCTGAAATTTAATAAAAGTATGACAGCATCAGGTACTCCAACGATACAGCCTAATATGAAAATCATCATCGCAATGCAACATAAACCAAAAAACATTTACCTTCAAACTACTTCAACCATTACGAAATTTCATATGTACAAATATTATTAAAAGCAATCAGACGAGCTTTACATTTTAAACATCAATAAACTTTACATCCATTTTTACAAACGGCTATTTTGCGGGATCTGAGTTGAAATGAATTCCAAGATTTCCCTGTAGACGCCAATAATATTGCGTACCTAACATTAAAACTAACGCAAAACTTGAAATTTAAAAGTGAATGTAAATATTTCCGACAATTTAATGTTATATCCATGGTAATCTGCATTGAACCTCTCCTGACGGATGTATACATGCACTATTTTGCGCAAACTATAAAGAAAATAATATTTGGCCGGTGCAAAGCTAAAGACTTAGCCGAATTTGTGGAACAAGCCATGTAAGCCGATCCACACATCAGAATCATTCTCGAGGTAGAAAACGAGAGCAGCTTTACATCATTCGTAATCCAACTCAATCGAGAAGGAAATGGCGCCTTGACACTGGCAATGCCCGGAAAATCTACTTTCATCGCACAATACTACCATTGCAAAATAAGTGTGCCATGACCTCCGAGAAGAAACATAATTAGCAACCAAGCCGGTCGAATCAGCATGATTTGCTCTGAATGCAATATCCAGGAAGAGCTTCGCTACTTAAGGTAGCTTTTTGCAAAGAACAAATGCTTGCAGTTTTTTACAGATTTGAATATTAATCTAAGTCCTATTCATAAAACAGGGAGTTTTAGGAAATATGCTCTATTAAACTTATTATTTATAGGCGACTTATCAACCTGAATAATTGTATGGTCTATTTTCATAATGCCAAATTTAATATCACCATTAGCCCAATGAAAATTATGAGATTGTATGCTAAAAATCGATTTCTAGCTCTAAGCAAATCTATAATGTTTTACAAATCTACACACCTTTGCTGTGGCATATATATTGCATGTACGAAGAAGCCATTGATTAACACATTCCAAAAACGCTTACTAAAGAAAATAATTTTGAATGGCCTGGTTTCGTGATGAATTCTAGGTATTTTGGAACATATAATGAAAAGGCCAAGTCGAAAATTTTTTTCCCTGAAAGTATTTGTTTATATTAAAACATTAAGAACATTCTACTAACACGAAATTGTACTTGATAGGACAGAAATATCTTACATACGAGAATATATTCTTGTATCCTGGCAAAACCGTCTATGCATTGGATTAGCAAATAAATCTGCAATTGATCTGGGAACAAAGTGATGTAACAGCGGCTGTTTAAGCGGCCTTACAGAAAATACTAAACAGGGTGAGCCATTAACACTGAAGCCTGTACACTGCAATGCTTTCAGAATGACAATATAAAACTTAGAATCACAATTTTTTTAAATGTAAAATAAATAAATTTATTTTATGACGTCAAAATGGGACTTTATGGAAACAAAAAAAGTATTTTACAATTTCAAAGTACAGTTGTTCTAAACCAATTTGTCAATTAGAGAAAAAAAGCATCAATACTTTTTCAAAACAAATCGCATATTATTGAGAAGCTAGCCTCGGGCACAAATATTGGCCATAATTTTAGATTGTTGTGTGATTGGATACGAAGTCTTGGATTAGTATTTATAATAATTAAGCAAACAAAAAATGAAGAATTTGACATCGGTTCCAAAATTTTATAGTTTTGCACAAAATCATAATTATTTGACTGTAAAGTATTAAAATGTTATATTTATTCTACAAAATTGTTCTGTCTGCGATAGTCTGTTTAATATTACATAATATAATTCAATTATCTTTTCATATATTTATAAAATTATATTTTCAATGTTTTATTAAAGATCCCAACATTGCTCATCAGTTATCTTTACCAAAGCTAATAGCCTCATTTTGTGCGAAACTTAATCGCATCTTTCAGAATGCGACGGATACAATATTAAGCTTCATCAAAGCACCATAACTCTGGATTAAGTAACTATGGACGCATAAGGTGAGTTTTAGCTTTAAGATTTGAAACGCATTTTGTTTAAACTAAAGTGAAACCAGTGTGTCGAAATCCGCTATTAAACCGCATATTGTGGAATGTAGGTTTAGCTGAAGTTATGATTATATCTGTAAAACTAATCGTTCTTGTATAAACTTCTATTTAATAGAATAACCTTGAACATTCTCATAGAAACAGAATGTCAATTTACCTTTAACATGCCTCAAAGTAAATGTTTCTTACGTATCAAGTGAAATAAGGTTGTTTGATTTAACTTTATCATTAAATTAGTCGAGATAATCTAGCGATAATATTCGATGATTCCATTAGCAAGTTTGGTACATGTGTAGTGGATTAATTATTTAATAAAAACGTATTGTTGGAAATGTTATTTTTACCCGAATCTTTTTTCTCTTTGTTTGAATAAGCCAAAAGTTTTGGTAATCACTGATGTTATAATCTTTTCTATTAAAAAATATAAGATTTAACAACATAAAATAATTTCGATAACACGAACGCTATTTAATCATGTCTACACTGCCTTGAAGTCATTTTAAATTTAAATTATTGCGATGTGTACATAGAAACTCTTATTTTAACATGCAACCAATTTTTTGTTAGTAGTATGTTCTTTAAAACATGATTTGTTATTGACGATTGAAATGCTCGTAGGAAGAACTACATTGCATAGTACTGAAAGAGTGTGCCAGACGTGTTTTCCTTCTAATGCAAACAGTGGCCTGAATTTTGATGCTCGTAGTGGCACAGCGTGTATGCTCGTACTACCATCTGATGGGGATAAATTTCTGACGGTATAATAATTGTCGTGAATATCGCGCACGTAATCGAACTCAATAGTCCAGCATATGGAAGAATATTTCGCAACGCTGTGTTTGAAAATCGTATCTCAAGGAAAAATTTTTACGACCCCGTTTATTCAATTTTCCGTTTAAAATACGAAGAATGAAGACAGACACGGGTAATTTAACATTATGCTCGGCAACGGCAGAAAAGTCTATTTAAAAAAGGGTTATTGAGCGAGCGGGGTTTCATAATAACAGCCAGGAAAAAGTTAAAGGTTTTAAAATTTTAAAGTGCGTTTGCTTGATTTTAAGTCACTATTTACTACGTCAATTTTTAAAGTTTGTCTAGGAGAATGATTTTATTTTTAATTTGAGTGTATACTGGTGAGACGGATCAGTTTATTTTTCATGCTATTATTTTCAATATATTTTAATTCGCAAACTATACCGGATATATAATGCTTGCTAGACAGTGTATTTCATGGCTACGACTATAGCTGATATATTTATGTCCATGACGGATAGACGGTGATCAGAGCATTTACATAAAGTGAAACCTGACTTTCGTAAAACACATTATTTATTATTTGAGTTGTTAATGGCGTGTTCAGTGCTAAGAACCGCTTGATATATTTAATAAAATTAATCTTATTAAATGGTTTCTATATAAAAATAGTTTATTTCACCACAGTTTTTATTGATTTTTAGCGCTAGCGCTGTACTGATAGCGCATTACACTGATCAGTCTTCTAGATTAAAATATTGATCGAGCAAAATGTAATAGTTGACATTCAAAGCCACGTGCAATGCGGAAAAAAATATTTAGAAAAATGTACAACAAAGACCATATTAACTAATGTGATTAATATTATCATATTTTATGGCTCAAACTAAAAAAATGATGTTATAATTTAAAAAAAAATTTTCACAACAGATAAGATATCGGTATAAAAACAACTTTTGAAAAAATGTGACTGGGCAATAAACAAGTTGAACTTTAATTGGATTCTACACTGGCTAGCGCAAATTTTGCAGCATGCTTAATGTTGATTTCCTCTACCTGCAAAATGTCCATACTTTGCGTGAGAAACGAAATCGCACTGCAATCTGTATACAACAAAATTGTATTTTGGGTTTGTATTTGTGGCCTATTTACTAAGGTACATGCAACAAAAGAAAGGTTATACGCTTATTAAGGTATATTCCGGATAGAATTTTTTAAAATGATGCCCTTTTGCATTTTGCCCAGGTAACAGTATAGCAGACCAAAACAATGCTTTAAAATTTTTATTTAAGAAGGGTGTGTGGATATTCTTTCGTATTTTACCCACAAAGATATAGATAAATATGATTCAGGCTTGTATAAGCAAATACGATTTGTTCATAAACCAGCAATGTCATGGGCTTATTGACAGTGCAGGATAAGGTTTATTTAATTATTTCTACTATAAATTAACATTCTGGGCATGCATTTTTGTTAACTAATTTTTGACTTAGGCGAAATTTTTATTGATATGCGTGAGCTGTCCGGTAAATTAATCGCTTAGAATTAGAAAATGTGCTACCTAATTCTATATAATTTGCCTGTTAAATAAACGCGTGGGCATTGAATTTATTCATAGACAATAACAAAATATTCCACGTGACAAAGTTATATGACAGACAACATTTAGACAAATATTTTTTTAAAATAATGTCATTTTTGAGCTGGCACATACAATTATGCCGTTCCTGATAGTAAATGAAGCTAAAATTCACTTTTAACCGTGTCCAAGTTTCTTTTTTTTTAAATTTATGAAATATTTTAATAAAATATTTAAAACAAAAATGAAAATGTATTTCGTTGCGATATTCGGACAGGTTTAGTACGCCTATAAATTGCATAATAAATTGAAATAAAACAAGTTAGTGTTTCGTGCATTAAAATCTCATGTGGCAGTGGAGACACTAAACATTAAGTTATAGATCATATTTCCCATATGTTATTATATATTTCTTCATATAACTTGCTAATACTGTACAACAAAGAAGATGGTTTTTTTCATTTTTCATAGTGATTAAATGTAGGGCTAAATATGGAATAAAACTTTATATGGTAGGGAGGCATTAAAGTAAAAATGCATTTTTCAGTATATAATGGCAATTTATATGCACAAACTACTATTAATATCGAATCGGCAGATTTGTAATATACACAAATATCGTTAATTCATTTCTTATAAATTACCCTGCGACCGTTTACTAACATACAGGTTTAGAAGTGCAATAACGTACAGCGGTGATAAACGAATTCAGACACCTTTATGAGTGACTTTGTGAGCAGGTGCATTTATTGTTAGCATTGTTTGCATAAAATAGAAACCAATCCGGCACAAATTCGGCTTTTTTCTGAAAGCGTTAGAAAATTCACCAAATATTTATTTTAAAAAAGAGGTCGACATTTCTACTTCATCTGTGTAGCAATATAGCCAAAAATGGCATTAGTTCAAAACAATATATTTTCTCGAATTATTTCAAATAACATTTTGTTGTTGCCAGAATTTTTAAATGATTCTCTCTCCCTCCCTCTCTCTCTCTATATATATATATATATATATATATATATATATATATAATGGAAATTTAATCTAAATATGGTATTAGATGGAAACTGTATTTAATAAAGTACAGAGAATGCGTTCGTAATGTGAACGTATGATTATGTAAGAAATTTCCCGGCGCGGAGACCGACAGGGACGCATTTGGCACGAAGTTTGCACGGTAAAAATAACGTCTCCCAAGCAGCGCAAATTACGGGTCATATACTAAAGTAGGTTCATTTGTCAAGTTTTCATTTCTGGGATTAATTTCGAACTCAGATACGAAATGATTTTTTTCCAGATTTCAATATACTACACACGCAAAGCCACCTAGGGTAAAACTATTTAATTACATTACGATCACAGGAAAATATATGTTTAAGTTGTTAACATAATTTTAAAATTTCATAAGTTACAAAAATGACAATTATATATGTATAATATATTTTTAAAACGCAAATCGTACTCGACGGTTACGAAGTGTAATTTTAGACACAATCTTGCATAATAAGGTGTATAGATTTTTAAGCAGCTTATGATTTTAAATTTAGAGACAGTGAAATCAGGACTAAAGATGATAGAAAGTTGGTGAAATTTTGTATGCATTGACCGACAATAGGTAATACAAGTGCTAAAGTACCTCATGTGGTAGAAAATTTTATAAAGTACAGTTTCATTAGAAAAAGCTCGAAATGTTCAGTTGTCGGTTTAAACAAGGAGAATCAGATTGAGATTTCCAGAAATAAGTTGATTAAAAGTAGACAAACGAGAAATGCTTATTTAAAGGTTAAAATTTGTGAACAATTACATAATAAAGCTACATAGACCATAATACATAAAGACCCTACTGATAAGCTCTAAGAAGAAGAGAAATTATTGATCATTAATATGATTTATACTACTTTAGCACGTTAATAAATAAAGAAATATTTTATCAAATATACGATAATTTCTGTCACATATTGTTCTCAATTATCTACAAATGAACATAAATATATAAATCAAAAGACAAAAGAAGCAAATTTTTTTAAACGTGGAGATTCTGAAATAAAACAGAAATCAATCAATTATGAGCACCATCTGCATTTCAAGCACATTAAACTAACATACCCTTTCCGCTTGCATGGATCCTCTCTTAGTCTGTTAATTCATTGATCTTGGAATGTCGCCAAATCTTTTCCATTACTGCATATAGTAATTATCTGAAATGCTACGTCTACAAAGCATACATGCGAGAATTCAATAATATGTTGCGGCATCTGTTAAGATTTCAATTTCATTTATTAATTTTCGCTAAATGTCGTCCATTTCATCTGATTAATCCACCAGATGCGTGAATTTTTTATTGTCAACCAAGAAATTCTCCATCGTATGTATATAATCTGATTTTTCCAATATAAAAGCTATCTTTTAAAATTTGTTTTGTCAATACATGCTGCTCTGCGCTTTTGAGCGATTTAAGATGTGATGACCGATGAAAAAGTTGCTTAAATCCAGTTTTTTATCAATTCTTGTAACGTTATATATCAGCTTGTTTCTGAAATAAAAAAATATAATTCTGCCTCAAAATCAATAACGTTGTTGTCTAGAGCAGGAATTCCATAAGTTTGGCTCATCGATATTAAAACCAATGTTATCAGAGACTTATCGATGTCACACGGTATTACATCACACAAAACTCCATGTTCTATATCATTTTCTAATCTCTCCAATAATTTTGGTGCAATTTTTCAAAGTACTTGGAAAAGATATCACAAATCGCATTCTTGCATAAAGGAACCTCATCCAATACACAAAATACACACTCGATTCTTGCCCGGAATACAGCTACATCTTTTTTTAACTGTTCAATTCTGAAAACGCCAACAATGTGCCATTTCGTTGCTTAACACAATGTTTAGCATTGCGCAAAGTGCGTACTAATCCTCATGGAATCGGTAATTGCTTAATAGACTTGTAATTACGTTCTTTCCAAAATATCATTTTTTGCGCTGTGAATTTTAGCATTAATAATTCGTCTAGTCATTTGTGTATGATGTACTTTACATTGAAAATGGCCTCCATATCCGTTGGCAGAAATATATGGAAAAATCATGATGACAGTGGATTCAAACAATTCGGTACGCAATCCAAAATTCAGGTAAATTCTTCTAGTATTTGAAAGATTCTTTTGGTATGTGAGCCTTAATATGATTCGTAGTAACCTTACCATGAGAAAAAAATTTCATTTACACGATCTGAGGGATAACAATGTCAAGAGTAGATCTGAAAGAAAGTTGGGGTAATTGGTACCGAAAGACTGACCATAGGTATTACAATTGCTACTAAATCTGATCAGTTTTTTTCTAAAGTTTACACTAATAATAAACTGCTGGAAATGCTCAGTCATGGTCTAAAAACCGATATTCGTATTGGGAGATTAGCGAAATAAGTTAATTACCAAGGCACGTCAAACAGCAAAAATATTCTGACATGATTATATAGTTAAATTTAAATAAATGATATCCAAAACTATCTTAGCACTTAAAAAGAAGAAATTTAAACCAATTATGATGTCAATATACCCAGAAAAGAGTTAATAACAAACATTGTGATATTTTTGCAATCAATCAAGAGTTCATCTGATTATAAGTTCGATATGTGTGAAAAGTTTGATAATATGGAAGTAGAGACGAAAAACATAGAGGAGAAGTGTTCTTATTGAAGACTTATGTGATTTATAGTATCGGTCCATATGAAAAATAATGAAAAACGATATGACATATAGGAAAGGTTTCTTTTTATGAGATTTGTTTTTAAGTATCTACAAATGAACAAATATAGATATATTTAAACACAGGACATAGGAAATCAATTAAACGTGGGGAGAGTGTAGATTTGAGAAACAAGCAGTTATTTGTGCGCATTAAATTCCGTTGAAGCTCAATAGCCAAAACTTCCTTTTCTGCCTTCACCAATCCGGCTGCAGTTTATTTTTCATGGAGCCTCGCTTATGGCTAACTCATTTCTTTTATTCCATTTAATAATTATCTTAAAGCAAGTGCGTTACGTTATATAACCCTTACAGTTAAGGTGCATTGAATTTTTGTGATAATGCCGCTCCAACTTTTATTTGGTCTGTGCAGAAAACAGCAAACCCTTAAAATGGGATGTTCAAGTAATTTTTTAAATATATATATCGATCGGCTGAAATTACAGACGATTAAGAACCTGGAAGCTTTGAATTAAAAATTTGGTTTTAATCTACGACGGTTATTTAGGCATCACATCTGAAATTGCTCCAAGCAAAACTGAAATAAGCTTTAAAATATCAGCAGAAATTTATTCCGAAAATAATACTCGCTGATAAAGGAGAGAGAAAGACAGAGAGACAGAGAGAGAGAGAGTTGTCACAATGGACAGATTTAACTATGCATTAAATATGGAGAACGCGTTGAAATTCACGCCTCCGAAGTGTAAATCCGATGAAAGAGACGAAGTTCTGCGCAAAGCACTGCATGAAGTTAAAATATTAACAGATGCCGGTTTAATTAATGTGGCCATCGCGCAGAAGCCCGAACCCGTTGGATCATTAACCCCAACCTTGTACACACTATCGAAAACAAACAAATATAGATGTCCAAAGCGACCAATTTTATCAATTGTTAATTTTCCGTTCCATGCATTGGTTTGGTGGCTAGTCCGTATTTTGGAAATAGCGCAAATTTCGAATTAATTATTTGGCTACGGATTCTTATGAGGCTGTTAACAGTATTCAACGCATGAATGTTAAAATCCCGATTATGGTTTCTTATATTATTTCGTCGTTTTAAAAAAATTCTAATTAAAGAACCTTTTTCAGTTAAAGTTTAAGTTATAGACAAAAGCATATTACCATCTCCAATCCTTAGCAATACCCAACTTGTGCTCAACTTATTATTCTCGAAAGGAATGAAAGCAGCTATAACAAATTAAATCCTATAAATGGGCGTCCCTTTCTGCAATGTTGTCTCAGATTTTCTTATGCTATCTCGGGAGCACAATATTAAATATGGAAATAAATAAATAAGTAAAATACGTGCAGTGTGCTGATAAAAATATCATTTTTCTTATGAACAGGTAACAATCAAGAAAACTGTTAAAAAACATCAGTCTCATTTTAGAGCATCATGTATTTACTTATAAAGAAATTTATCATAGACCAACCTGATTTGAACCGTATTTTCATTATGGCTTTTCATGTCTTTTCGAAATAAATTACTAGGGCTTCACGTATGTTATTCAGGAATTAAAAGATTGATCAGTATTTGCGTTAATTATTAAAGAGAAACTAAAAAGGAACCGTCAGATTTAAGACCATAAAATAAGGCAATTTTCCCAAATACTATATTTAAGCGAGAATTCGTTTTCCGCACCAACTTAAGTAAAATCACTATTAACACGCAAATTTAAATCTACTAAATTATGAGTGTTGTTTGAGGATATTCCTTTGCGAATATCAGAATTAATTAAAAATAATTTCAACCACAAATATTACTTAAAAATATTCATGAGCAAGTTGCTGTTTAACTTGTGTAGGCCAATCGAACAGCAGTTTTATTACTCGAATGAAAGAACATTTTCAAATAGAATGGTAAATACACGTCTCCAACTGCACAAATTATTGTTGAAACCTGGCACATATGTTTTCCTGGCATGGAATTTAGGATATTGGCTAAAGGGAATAAAAGAAATGTGTTAGCCACATATCAAGCTCTATGTAAAATCAATCTGCATCCGGATTTATACAAGCGGAAAATCATGTTTGGACATTGAGTTTGAAAGGGAAGTGATGGACACACAATCTCTCCGCGTTTCAATTTTCTGTTCTATTTTGCCTTTCAATATATATATATATATATATATATATATTGTCGAGGGCTCAATGTATACCAATATACCGGTACTCAAAGTAGTGGACTATTTTCAGCGTTTCCTGGTTGAAAACCTGGAAATATTCGAAAGTAGTATAATTACGATGAGACATGTTATAAAGATAATGAACAGGTGTCTTTCATCAATTTATTTTATGCTTACAGAAGAACTTTATAAGTAGTCTGTAGTTGTAAAAATGAGTCATACATTGCCAATTCCATTAGCAAATATCCACGCGCATTACATAAAGATAACCATTTAGACGTGACACCATTGAATCTTCATACAAAGACTCTGACCTCATGTATATGGATGAGACCATGCGCCCAATTAAGGTTAGTTTGAAGCATATAACCGCATGCAAATACGAACATGTTCTTATATCAGATGTTGCAGGACATAACTTAGAGATGGGATGTAAAATTAACTGGGACGGTAGCAGGCGTGTATCAATACATTATCGTAATTGATAGAGAATCCATTGAGATTGAATGAATTAGTGACGATGTGTAAAACAGCCGTTAAGTAATCACAAGGCTTGGTGTGGAACGCGGCACGAAAAATTGATAGGAAGCGCCGATTACACGAATCAGAAATGTAGTCACGCTCAAGGAAATGGGTAAGAGCTGTGAATTATGATTAACTTACAATGGTAAGGGTAGAATAATAAGCATTTTTTTATTAGTTTTTGCTTGATTGTGCCTATTAACTTATCTCCAGGATGGAATGTTACACTTATTAATGAACCATAACTTTGGAATTTAGCTGAAATCTTTCTTTTTGCAAGGAATTTCCTGAATTTCTTTTCTGACCCCATTTACTTCAACTTTTTATCTTATTTAAGCTTTTTGTTTTCCTTAAATGCCATTATATGCCCTGGCAGTGTTTTGCGACCGGTGACATCATACTAACCTATCCTCTTCGACGTCAATAACGCCAGTCGTAAATAAAAACACTCACTGTTATTTGGTACAGGTTAACGAATTAATAGTAAGGCGAATGTGTTGGTAAAATAATGAGGTTAAATGAGAGTATTGTATTATCGAAATTACACGCAGATTACCAAAGAAATAATGATTAAAATTATTTCAATGCAATAGCAACACAAAACAGGCTGGCTACAAGTTAATTTAATACGAACCTGAGCAAGTGACGCTTTAATTTGTGTCTCATGAGAAATTGTATTCGTTAAAATGAAGAATTATTGGTACATTTGCACACCATTGACATTTTAGCACACCTTCTGATTTGATTCAAATATGACAATTTAGCCACAACACTTTGCTCTGAATTAATGCTCACGGCATTTAGGTTTTAACCCGTCTAGAAAATCAATATAGCCTATAAATGTATGTACTTGTGGCAAGTTAATCTATTATATATATATAACTTCTATTTATTTTACCTTTTTGGTGTTATTGGAAAAAAACACTTTTTCCGTTAGTGTGTCATTTTGTCTAAGCGCAAACAACACAGTTGCATTTTCATCACAGTAAACTTAAAAAATTATGTGTTGAATCATTTATCTGGCGCCTGAAGGCCTTCATTTCAATGAACCGTTTGAAAGTGCGCTTTTATCCCACATTTTAACAACATCACAATGTGTTCTACTAAAAAATAAAAGAGGCGATTAGCGGATTCTTAGTTATAATCTACAAAACGTGGTATTTGTTTATTTGCCGACGTCCTGTTATTTGATATCGAGAGCCATTTGTTATTTGGTGTCGAATTTCAAAATTATGTTGGACAACAAAATAATATAATATTAAGGAGACGAGGATATTTTTAGTACTAAATTATGTGCACTAAAATGAAAAAGCCAGCATGTAATTGCGAAACACGAGACCAGAAATTCATGAGTTCTATTGTGTTACAGGGTTTGATCTATAATAGTATATGTTTTGTAGCTAAATTAAAATAAGCAGCACACACATAAAATGAAAAGGGTGAGGGATTTTGAACAAAGTATTTCTATTGTGTCGTTTTAAATGACTAGTTAAAAATATATTTTGGTTAAAATATGTTTATTAGCAATACAAGTTACATTTTACAAATCAAACTTCGATTTACGTTATAATAAATAACCTGGAGTATATTCTATAAATGGTATGAGAATCCGTATTTTTCGGCGGAGACACTCAGGTGTATATATGATACAATGTTTTATAAGAGAAACAATTAGTTGTATTGCACCTAATCTGCGGAAAATATCACTGGCATAATACATGCCAAAACTGAAAGTACGTTGTTTTAAATTTCGCTTATTAATTGTAAAACATCAACACAGTCATTATCATTTAAGCCAATGGGGTTTTATAGAGTTAAACATACCTCTTCACGCACATAAAATTGTCAGTTTAAACTAAGCATCGCAAAATTTAGAAATTGTAATTCATCAAGTAAGCCGGTTTCGTCCTAAATGATAACTCATCACGTACTGTACAGAATTTGCCGCGGACAATACGTGATGAGTTCACAAAAAAGACGAAACCGGTTTACTAGATGAATTGCCTTTTCTACATAATAAAATGCTTACTTTATACTGAAAAATACATGCATTTAATGAGACTGGTTTTTCATAAAGATTGTAACCTTGATTTCAATAATTTCTATGGTCGCCCACGCAAACATAGCATTTTTAATAACCAAGAGACTCAATGTGAATAAATTGGATAGCAAAGGTTTTTGGACAATTGATAAATTTATTAATTTCAATTATGTAACATAAATTGTAGTAAACTTAATTAAGATTATTTTTTTATGTATTGAAATCGTAATATACTTTTAGTACGAAGCACTTGTAATTGAAGTTTAAAAATTATTTGATTGGTTTATAATTATAGAATGCAAGCTTTCTTTTGTAAAATTATTGTATTCGCAGCCCGCAAAATGAATATTTGCTTAAGTCAACCTTAGCAATTATTTAATTAAGTTCCTATATTAATAATTAAAGCAGTTATCATTTTTGTATTTAACTTATCCGCGCTTTAGACCACGTTGCTAAATATTCTTACTGGTGTTATATGACCCTACGAAAACAACGCACCTTTGTATAAAAATTTATCTAGCACAAAAAGTATTTAAAGAATATATTACAACAATAGTTGGTTTGAGGCTCTTTATCTCTGTTTCCATGCAAAAACTGAATTCTATTAGATAATCACAACTACGTTTGCTATGTAGTCACGGAATCAAAATGCTCCAATATTTTCGGTTAAATTTTTTGAGTTACTTTATTAAGCGCTGGTAATTTGATTTCATCGAGTTTTGTTTTGCAAAATGTGAAGTAGACGCCTCTCACTATCGGCATATATTAACATCAAGCAATTACATAACTTTTACCAAATCAACCGTGTTAGGCAGAAATAGAAGCGAATCATCTTAATAACTTATGCTTAGCTCGCTGTTCTCTATGACGGAATAAAGTCTACATGTCTCCAGGTGATGCATATAAACATCCGCTAAAATTGGTTCATTCGCATTTCCTATGGCTATTGTATTCATCTGATAGACATACTACAATTTGAATTAAAACTGAAATTTTTTTGTAAATCTGCGAATAAGATCTTTTATGTCCTTTATTCGAATAGGTAAGATTTGACACTTATTTCATACCAGCTAATACGCGGTTATTGCATTATCTTCTAAGGAAACAGTACGTTATGATACAACAAATAAGATGTCAATTAATATTATTTATATTTAAAATAATTTGTGGGTAGGAATAAACCGAATCTGGAAGAAAAAGAAATAGCCATTGAAAAATCAGAAATTCATGGAATATCTTTCAAATTTAACAAGGTTAGGAAAGAAGTCTAAATCATCCACACAATGTAGGTACGTATTTAGGAACATAAAACAGTATGGAAATATGGACACATTCAAAGATAATATCTAGTCAGGCTATCAATTTAATTTGGCAATCAGATTGACTGGGAACACGCTAATCACATTGCGATGTGTAATCAAAATAGATTACCACGTTAATAGAGCAATCAACTGAAGGGAAATCGGAACATAGCTTCATGTATTTAATATCAGCTGGAAAAAAACCATTAGGGTCAATTTTTAATGACGCCTTTTCGAGTGGCAATAAAAGCGGTCTGATGAATCTAAATTTGAATAAATAGGAATAGAAACTATGTCTATAAATTATCGTAAATAAGACTCTGCAGTGAGGTTTGGAAGAGGTGTACAGGACTTCACACCGTCGTCGTTTCAACTTTGCTTTCTTAATTGTTGTTATGTCTTCCTGTCGATTCATAACTCCATTCAATTTTAATTTTGTACTCTTTTATTTTATATAACAATAAACTCCATATAATACCGATTCTCCAAATGATTACGTCAATGAGACATTCATTTGAAGTAAATTTGGATGAATGAATGCACACCTTAAATTAGTATAGCTTTCATTTATCGATTTCTCTTTTCCATTACGGTAACCTTCATTAAAATTCTTTGGAAATTATTTAAGTGGCGATAGAGTTTTCAATTTCTCATTTAAATTTGGATTACTTTGACCTTATAACTAAATAAAAATTGTATTATTTTCAAAGTTCTTATTAAACTCCTCCTTATTTCTTCCTACAAACGTTTACACCTAGGACGAAATTAGTAATGCAGAAATAGAGTAATATAAATATTGATCATTTCATGGTGACGGAATATGACATATAAGGACCTCTTAATGTTTCTTATAGGCTATTTTCATACACATGATTATATGAGCTTGAACACACGTATATATATATATATATATATATATATATATATATATATTGTGGATATAAATGATTAGTTATTTGGCAAATATAGTATATTCATTGTGAATCGAATGTGCTTGACGTAGAACTGAACTCATAAAGTTGCTCATATACTTGTTTGTAAGCTAATTTAGCTAAATTTAATTCAAATTCAGTTTTCATTATCTCAAAGGCACTGAATAATCTTAAAAAATATTCTAATTATCTCGTTCTGAGACATGTAATTTATAGAAATTAGAGTGCTATTTCACATTTGACATCGTTTCTTCTATATATCATTGGGATTAACTGACGAAAAATTAACCAAATGCCCAGACACACAAACATATTTTGGAGTGTTAATGAAGATCTTCTAAATTTCCAAGATCTCTAGTTGCTTCCCGTGTCTGTTACTAAAGGTATTAATTCATTAATAGATGATTGCGTGGGTGGTGATAACAATTCTTCAAATCAAGTTTGCGTGCTTGAAGAAACCACCTATCCCATTATATTTAAGCAGTAAAACAACATAACGAAACTACCGTCAGTCACACGTTTTAGAAAGAAAGAAAAAAAGTACCTTTCCTATTTTTTTTAATGTTAGCTTTTCAGTGAACACGTATATGCATTAAAATTCTACTGTATGTGATTTACACAGCAATTATTATCGTATTTTAGTCGCCCATCCAAATAAAGCATATTTCCGTCTTTTATTGATAATTTCAAAAAATGTGAGAAGGTGCATACTTATGTACCTGGTATGTTGATTTTAAACGAAAACATTTAAGTATTAAATAAAGTTTTGGATTTTTTTACGAAAGAGGTGTTTTCCACCTGCATTATTATTTGACTCTCCGTCGCTATGTATTGATTGTACATATTTACGCTTGTCTCTGCATAGTTCGAACGTAAACACAATTAATAGTCTTTTATTGCACTATTCTATAACCCTGTTGGATTTCCGCTATTTTCCGGTGGCTTTTAGCAGATAAGCTATTGAAGATCTGCAAAAAGTTCAATCTTGTCCATTTCTTTGTGCACGACGTGTATATCTCTGCTGCATCAAAAAATGGATTCAACTCGTGCGCTTTAGACTAAATGATGTAAATGGTTACATAAAATATATATTGAAAGAATAGTCAAATAATAAATACGTAGTCAACAAACAAGTTCCAACATATCCATTTTACATATTGTGCCCCTTAATCATAAAATCACATTTTGGTTAATAATCTGCCCATTCGTATAAAGAGGATTTGTTCTTTACATCACATTGAGGAACAGACCTCTGAACTAAAATATTTATTGCAGAAGAACGGTTACTGCGAGTAGTTTATTTATATTATCGCGAAGCACCGGACACGTCCAACAACAGATAATTTGAAAGTAGATTTATATGGACAGCAGAATTAAGAAGACTAAATCGACAAACAGGCTTATTTTCACAATAAATTAATAAATATCATTTTCGATGTTCATCTTCTTTTGTCGTCGGAATCGATAATTTTCTACAACTTTAAAAGTAGCTGAATCAGCAGTTAATAAGGCAGAACGAAAGCAATTGCTAAACCGCGTCACTCAACCCTTGCCATAGAAAATCAGAAGCGAATTTCTAAAACAAACTGCGATCTCAGCCCTAAGAGATTATAATTTGTACGAGCCCCAAAACAGCTGTAGCACATTCTCATGTAATTTATATTGCAATTTCAGCAAGACTTAAGAAAATATATTAGGCAACGATTATTAAAAAACAAAGAAACGGCTCTAAACGCAAACAAATTTCAATTAAACAATATAGACAATAACAGGCTGATGAGAAAAAAATAAAAAAGATGCTCGTAATTAATGATTTCACGAATCAGGAAGAAAATCTTGATCAATACCTATAAGGAAAACATTATCTGCAGTATTATTATCATCACTCAGAACGAGAAGTAAATCATGTAAAATTATTTGCATATAATGATTCGGTTATATATCCAAAATTCTTTATCAGTCTAAAGTGTGAAAAATAAAAATGTGTCAGAAGTTATAAAAAGGCGGAATATTGGAATATAAATAGTGTTTATACCAAAAAATCGCCATCGATTTTATTGACGTGCACAGATCTAATAAACCATTATTGGTTGCGCGAGTGGTGAAAGCATTAATTAAATTAAGATTGTCATTTTGAGAAAAACACCAATCACATTACATGTATATATATATTTGCATTATAAACTAAGCCTTATATAATGTTGACAAGGCAATTCATCCAAAAGACCAATTGCGTCCTCATTGCGAACTCTTGAAATATGTCCAGAATTTGATGTGGAAAATTAGTATATAACTGAAAATTGTGTGTAGTTTGAGATAGGACGTCTCAGATGTTTGAGTCACAGATTGCAAAGCAGACGTCCCTCTGTATATATATGTATATATATATATATATATATATATATATATATATATATATATATATATATATATATATAGTTTTATAAATGTTTTAAACAAATTTACAATACATTGGATTGCTAACGCAATGTATCAGATAGAGAGATTTTGCTCTTATTGAGTACTCATAATATCCTTGCCAGCTGTGCAGCGTCCGCCGTTAGAAACAAGGCAAATTCTCTTTCCAATCTTGCAATGGATTACCTTCGCCATTCAGGAAACACATAGAAAGCTTTTTTCAATTATAAGCGAAATAATGTATTTTGTCACTATCTTAATCAGATGCAGGCTAATCGGTATTGTTTTCGACCCGAAATTCCAACTGTCTTACTCCGATCTGTCATTAAAGATCAGCCAACACCCATTTGTGGCACTGATATTAAGGTGAGATATTATGAAATGGTTTAATTTCGCATAGTTTTCTGTATATATTATATTTAAAATTGGATGGAAAATTCAAAAGATCAATTAAATCGGTATCGATCTTAATGGAATCATGTTAAATCTTTGACAGTACAATTGAGATCGTGTTTGAACCATCGCGGATCTGCTTAAGATATTTCAGTTAAACTATTGCGCTACTGCAGGCCTGTACTTCCAACAGTTTTCGTTTATACAGCACCTTAATACTAGCTCACAATATCTTTCAAGTAGAGATTTTTTGGCATGGCTTGCGACCAGCAATTTTTAAATTTTTTTCCATAATGCGTCGTAATAGAACAGCATCCATACCATCAGTGCAAGTTATATTGAATTAGTGTATAATGGACGAATTTTGTTTTATGGATAATTTATCTATCTATATGCATATAATGTAAATCTATTTTACTTTAAATAATTAACTCATACGGAAAATGTATGTTGTCTTGTTTAGAATGACAGATCGGAGACGCCTTGTAATATATTTTATTATGATGCAATGACGTATAAAGCCCACCTGCATAGAAGAACGGCCAAAAAATTGACGTAATGCATAGCTGAAATTTGCAGGTTACGCGAATCTGCATTTGGATAGAAGATATTATATAAGACTATGACGGGGTTGCGCCGTGATTAGAAACTTGATCGTTTATTTTGGCAGATATTTCATGACTAAACACTACAGCCGAAGCATTTCGACTAAATGAATTATATTTTGAACTTGTGCACTGTTTGCTTAAGCAAATAATATAAGCATAATAAATTTTTATCATTTTACGTTAACTCAGAATCCCAATTAAATGTGGCATGACATCTTCACTACAACATCCGATCTAGGATGGCAGGTGGAGCATTATCTTTAAGAGCGATGCCAAAAGGATCCCCCTATAAAAAAAGACTGCTCAAAAGATCTATTAGGAAAATAAATATTGCATTATCAGGCGTTTTTACGCCGTAATGCATGAATTAGAAGAAAATGTTTCGTAGATCAAACAAAGAAGCGGAAATTCAGGAAATAAATTGATGGCTATTCAATAGTGATAAAATAAGTCTACTTGATGCATTGCATTTTCCATGTCTTGCAATGCTTGTTTAATAATGGAAACAGTTATTTAATAATATCCTGCCTTTAAGCTATAAATTTCTATGATTTGCAAAATTGGCAGGATGCCTGTTATAAACTGAGAATTTGTAGATAGCTAGTTGAGACGTGAATTCGAAAGCGAAGGTGAATTGGTTCTAAATGAAGAAAGATCAATCGAAATTTAAAAAAAATGGTATGTAATTAATCATCGCCTTTGAAGAAACGTCGTCCGCGCTAAAATGAATGTGTTGCAAGCCTTTGAGCCATATATGCTTTAGTTCGACTCCAGACCAAACCAATTCTCCTAGGGACTTGACGTCTACCTGAAAATGACGCAACCAATTTGGAAATTTAAATTGAATTTACTATCTTGTGAATTGTTTAGTTTATACTGAAAGTGTGCCTTTAAACAAATTCCCTCATTTATTTTAATTCAACATAACATTCACAGGTAGTTTAATGCAATTCAAGTAATGATAAAATGACGTAGCTAGCCGAAACATTTCACTAAATGAGACATCAAACGCGATCTGCTAGAGGAAAAGACTCATCAAAAAGTAATTTTAGTTAATAATGAGATTTTTTATGAAATACGCAACTTTGGATGTGTCGTTAAACTCGGAAGCAAATGCTCGCTTATTCGAGTTGAGAACGCGGAAATTCTGACAAGTTATTCATTATTTGCAACTGAATTTATAGTCAATCGTGATTTTATGATAAAATGCACATCTGAAAAAAAATCACAGTCAACCTACCTTTCGAGATCGATTGCTAAGCTGGCATGCTGTCTTACTCTTTTATCAGTGATCTCGGATGTCTTTTTAGAACTATATGTCAAAAGCGTAGCAATTCGGATCCAACTTAAAGAAACACTCTTGATAAACGTAAAAAATATAAATGAATGGTGTTAATCCGAACTGCGGAATTTCTGTGATTACTTCCACATTACTTCAACATGCACGCATACACACACACACACACACACACACATATATATATATATATATATATATATATATATATATATATAAATCATTATATTATATTAATATGGCAGGATTTTATTATATTCATGTTTAAATGAAACTCAGTGTTGCATAAGAGAGCAATGCTAATTTACCAAATACACAACCTATACAAGTTATTCAGCACCATTTCTTATCTGCTCGAATCTTTGCGATCGGGGTTTAAACAAGCAGCCACGAGTTTAAAGTCTTGAAGTTCCTTTATTTTGCCGTAATGGATGCATAATTTGATCGGATTGTTTTTATTTGCGAACTACGTATTTTGTCGTTCTTTTCATAAGGTGGACCCTCTTAATTAATGTTTTTGACAATGAATTCCACCAAGACATCTATGAGCTCTTCTTATATCACAACTAGAGCAGTTGTATATCTCTTAAATTGTGCGCAATATGCGACTTCATTGACGAAAAAGTTAGATACGAAGATTTGATTTAGGTAAAACAAAATCTAATCCTATGGTAATCCGACAATAATATCAGAATATTCAATTAATTGCATTCGGTCTCTTTCGCGTATAGTTTATTCCAGGACGTATTTAATGAAATTTAAAAGTTGTACTTTAATCCAAAACTAAAGTCGCACGATTCTCGCCTTTTAATAATTGATCGGTGTCGGATTGTTGAAACTTTGAGTTGAAAATGAGATCCAGAGTTTTCAACTTGTAGGATAGACTGAATAAAATGCAGCATTTAGCCTATGGCTCAAAATTGCACACAAATTGTACCAACTCTTTCAAATGGGATTAGTTACCGCTTTAATTCAAAATTCAAGCGCGTCTTTTGGCCAAATATATGATTGAATGCAAGACGTAAATATATTCTCGCGGTTTCAACCAAGCCCATTTTTTATATATGAAGGAGTTAAGTTGACTAACTACGTCTACAGTCTCTTTCACTATTCTGTTTAGACCAGAAACATAAACATGCATATATGGTGAAGTTTAATGCGTAGTTCTATGCCCAATGTCGTCGTTACTAAACATAAAATTAACTGACAAAAAAAAACAACGAGAAATCAAATTCGCAAAATTCGATTGTCTTTATTTCTAGATAAATAAAGATATAAATGAATTTAAACATGAAAAAACTTTAAATGTGTGGCCGATTTTTATTAAGAATGTTAAAATGGCTAAAATTGAAATATGAAGCATGCGCTAAAGAGGCCGATTTCAATTTGATTGACAATTGAGAGAAGAATTTGAACACGTGAGGTAAAGTTTGAAATTGCAATTTATCCATTTAACGAAATAAGAGTATCATTCTGTGCCGGTAGACTAAAAACCAGTTTAGATAATGTCTTTATCGTATTGGTGCGTTTCAGTCTGCTAGTCGTTTAAATCATTTTGCTTAGGAAATTTTTATAACTGAAGAAGCTTTGTAAATTTTAAAATAATATATTCATTAGTTCTAATAGTTTTAAATATGACCCTACAAATAATCGCATTTAGATAAACATTATTTTTTGGTATATATATATATATATATATATATATATATATATATATATTATGTATATATATTTTTATTTATATATTATATATATATATATATATATTCCATTTTAGTGTGATTTTACTTTTAATGAAATTACTCGTAGAATTGAAATTTTTTCCCTAATTATGCAAGTTATATATTGTGCGTATTGCTTCCAAATTTACTTTTATAGTTGACGTTTCCTCATAATTTTTGTCGAAAGGCATATAAATAAAGCAGACAGTGGTAGGTGGTATTGCTAAAATGTCCATTTACAATACGTGTTATTTTAATACTCTATTGAATTATTTATGCATTTAGATAATTCGTTGAGAAATAATGTTATTTTACTTTGTTGAAATGAACTATTTAGTGCATATTAAATTGTCTTTGCTTAATATTTTAACTAAATGTAACATGTTTTATCTTTTCATCTACCAATAAAATGTTCATCCAAGCTTTGCCCAACAGGAATACATCTATATACACTAAAATGTGTATGGCAAAAATATGTCTAAAAATATCTATTTGGTATTTTAATGATATAAGGCGGTAAATTTTCGTTTAAATAAAATCATATTTTGTTATTTTCTGTTAATTAATTTGCATAAGTTTATATTATTGTAGCATATTTCGCATTTTACCTCGATTGATTAGTTTAGAGTTTAAAGTTTAAAATTTAATTATCAATTTTCACGAAGACATTAGAAAAAATACGTTAAACTCTTTTGGTTAAATGACTAATTTGTTTATAAGCAATAAGTTTCAGTTTTAAGAGACATCACCCTTGACGAAGTTATGAAATGCTTTATTCTGAGAATTATAAAATGATAGTTAATTAAAACTTTTTAAAATGTATACATGAATACTACCTTGCGCATCAGTAGAGCATCATTAACATGTTTCTAACAATAATTTTTAGATTTAGATATTTATCGTCAATAAACATAGTCTGCATTTTCTATTTAGGGCGTTGACCTACATAAAGGCTAAACATTTTGCAAAATTACTGATGGGAGTTAAAACATGCATGCATTTATATTAAATGTGACAGAAAAATAATTGAGAAATAGAATCCATCAATATATACACAATAAATTACTTATTTTCCTTTCCTTACAAATAAAGCGAATGTCGATCTTATACAATCATTACAGGTGTACTGACATTTCTGAAAAAAATCATTTGATAAACATTTGTTTACTTTATACACTTTATTTTAAATCATATATTTACTTTTGCGAAATAAGTTTTATGGATGAGCAAACTAAAGATTTGTTATAAAAAACAGACATTCTCTGATAATTAATCTAAATCTGTATGCAAATTAAAGCGCACTGAAAGGAACGATGTTCGGTTAATTAAAACTTGAGGAATGTAAACAAGAGTACAGGCAAATGAAAAAGAAAAAAATGTGGCCCAATTCTACATTAGATATCTCAGGTTATAGACTATTGATTGGGAACTACAAGATTGAATTATCATGGATAAACAAATATTTCTACACGTAATATTGCTTTATCGGATAAATAAATTTTTAAATATATATGGATATTTATATCAACATTAATAGCTAATTTGCATAGACGTGCAATAAAATATTATAAAACAATGATAAAATATTGTTTGTAAGGCGCGAATTTATTCTACAGTAGTGTTGGTGTATGTGTATGGATAATACAATACATTGAAATCATTTAATAGTTAGAGAAATATCTATTATGTACATAAAAAGTCTTTTGGACAATGAATTATTTCTAACAGGATTGTTAACATTTGTTTTAAATCACAGAAGGAGTACAGAAAATATTTCACAGACTTGACTTCTATGCAGGTTTAAAAATGTTTCAATATATTTCTTCAAATTTTATAAAATAAATGCCATTTAAATGAAATTTCTTTCAAAATATAATGATGTCTACTAAAATATTTGGACCCAATTGGAGGAAAAATCTATTATAATTATTGCAGTTTAGTTTTCAAAATATCGACTTATTCGGACGTATGCAGCTACGTGCGATAGATTAATGACAAAATTGGTAAATGTTAATTCACTCTCATAATTAATGCACATTTATACGTTTTAGAATTTTAATTCATGCACTACCTTATTTCAAAACGATTATTAAAATATTTCCTTGTTTTAACAATAGCAAAATGAATGAGTAAACATTATCCAATTATTTTCAATAGTGTAAAATGTAGAACGCCGAATAGGCATCAAATAGTCATTCTTGGCTGTTATTTTAGTCGTTTAATGTGTCAACTTGCTATTTTTAAATTGATATCGCCAGCGATATTAATTTTAAGCAAAACAAAAAAACTTTAACTTCTCACTAAATGTTTAAAATTAAATTAAAATAAAAGATTAATTAAGATGAGAAATCCATTCATTAATGGGTAACAAATATTATTTTGTAACGTTTCAAAATTTGTTTCGATTAACAATAAATCAAACAGAAATTTTACCGATCCAAATTTGGTAATTAAAAACCTCTGTAAGGAAAACCGGGAAATAAGTTTTATTTTATGGATTCCTTTGTTATACCGTGGAATGCTTCATAAGTAAATATGTTTTGTAACATGATTAGATTAAATGTGGAGAAGATATGCGTAATTGTTAAATCATTAGTAATGTTTTAGTAGTTTATCTTCATTATTGTAAATTTTCAAATTTATTTCTGCAAAATTGTTGAAAGCATCAAAATTTTATATATATTTCAAACGACTATATAAAATTGTATTTCTGTTTTCATATGGCGTTTTGAATGTTTATCCATAAATAATTAATCCTAAATCAAATTTTAAAAATCGAATTTTTTAAAGTATAATTTAAAATTGTAATTGGTTTGCTGTTAATGGAAAATCAAAATATGCACTTATTAATATAAAATGTGAAACGAAAGATAATTTTCACAATAACTTGTGGGAATCTTTAGAAAATGAAAATAATCCAAACACGCTAAGCGTTGTATTTTGGACTGCAACGTAAGTCGTGCCTGGAATGACCTTCTCTTGTCTAGCTGTGATTGTCTATTGCTTACGATGACAAAAATTTGTGGGATTATTCACTTTTTGCTTTGGGTGTAGGTAATGAGGTTTAATATGTTATATTAATTCAACCATAATTAGAACTAAAATCGTGGGAAAAAATCGCTGTCCAGTAAATTTGCCAACAAATGCATCCGAAAGAATAAAAATGTAGGAGGTGAGATTAAAATGAGATTAAAAAAGTTTAGTTTCACCGTGACTTGAAAATTTTCACAATGACATGTTTATTCTTCTTTTGAAAAATCTTTTGCTTTTTGATTTTCGTTTATAACTTTTTAAAAACTTAATTCTTTTCATTAAATAATTTGTCCTGCACTTAATGTTGGCGGTAGATCACAATTAACACTGGTCTAAGAAGTACGATTGTGAAATATCAGTAAGAAAATTAGAAGTGTATTTTTGCTCTGGCAGTAACGTATGATTAAAAAGCACTGCCGCAAAATGCGTGTAACCATGGCTGCAAAGTAAATTTTAAAATAAAGTTTAATGCATGCACGTGCCAGGCAAATAAATCAGTCTATACAAGTGGCCAGCTTGCTAAATCATTTAAGAAATAATATATTCATATTTAAAAATTTGAGTAACAGTGATCATGGCAGAGTTGATAAAGCCTCACTTTTTAAATGTGAAATATTTATATCTTTTCTTGGTGATATTTTCAAAGGTTCACATTTAAATGTTGTTTTTTACCAGACCAATATAAATCTTGAAATTCTGAATTTCAGCCCTGCTGACAATCGTGGGAATTTGCACAATAATATGAATTTAACAAGTTGTGCAATAAATTGGATTTTTGTTCTGAGTTATACGCACATCTGGATGCCTTGATTGTTTCATTAATTTTATTGTGTATAAAGTTTCTAGAAAAACCGTTTATAAAGTAACTACCTCGTCAAAATGTTTTAACCACATTGTACCTGCATAGAAATGACTGTAAAACAGAGTTCTGTGCAGAAATAAATTTGCGTTTCTAATTTGCGTTGTTATACTTGATTCTGGTGCTATAGTTAATGTGTTTCGCTGCAAACATTGTTTAAAGCGTAAAAATGAAAAAATAAAAATATGCCAGCTGTGGACATGCGGCATAGAAAACAGTGGTGTTTCAATTTGGTCAAGCGATGATAATTGTCATCCGCTTTCTTTTGGAATGCAATCTATAATTTTAATGATTTTACTTTATTCAGTACAGTATTTCCAACTGGTGATATAAAAAAGAAGAAGTGAGCAAATAGCGACCAGTGGTAAGAATGTTATTTGATGTTGTTGTTTCGGCAGTTTTCGGTGTTGCTGTTAGTGTTTTTTAGTCATGGATTCCATTTTACTGCGCTAATCTGTAGATAGCTGAAGCCGCGGCGGCAGCAATGCTAGGCAAAAGCATTGGGCGCGGAGCAACCGCGTGGTTTGTGCTTGTTGAGGCCACGTTTCTGATCTCTGAAAAAGTGTGCATATTTGTCTGACCAGAGGAGGGTGCTTGCGACCCAGTCATAGATAGATGCTGGACTGCTTGTTGTTGCTGCTGTTGTTCCTGCTGTGCTCTATGACCAGGAGCCGGCAGTTGAGCGCTTTTCGAGAGCACTGTTTGTTGAGCCGTGTTCGCAGCTTTGGCATTGTATTCCTGGCCATATCCAGAATATTGCCGCTGAACTGGGGAAAATTTCATTGTGTCGACATTTTGAAGATTAGCCATGTTATTGTTTCCGACAGCAGCTGTCATATTAACGGGCATCTATACAAAATAAAAAGTGACTAGCTTAAATTAGACACGTCTGGTTATATCATAATAGGAAAGCAAAGAGGGTCTTTATGCGCAATATTTATCGTAAAAGCTTTATCTGTAAAATACACATGTCCGTAGGCACAAAATGCCAAACTGGTAATTCAAAGACTGGAAATAAATTTGGCCAGGTATTCTTTAATAAAAATATATCCGATCTTTGTTTTCAGGAGAATTCAATTTCTTTTGGTATTATAAGATTTTATGCAATTATTTTGTTTTAACAAATTCAGTAGGCATAAACGAAAATTAAGCTAAATTAACAGAAAGTAGAAGAAAATTGCACAGCCCATTTTAATAAAATGAATTGACGCGTTGTAGCCTTTCTTAGTTCCGTTTTGAGTACATCGGGAAATTAAATGACAAACTTAAAACGTAAATAATGGTTATTATTTTATAACCGTTCGGTCTCGTGAGTAGCACAGGAATGTAATGGTAGTTGATAAATCTATATCGAGTTTAAATCATAACATTTCGCCATGGGCATATAAGATATTACGCATATAATTATTAATTATTACAAGTATAGTATTAACATTATTGTAATTACCAATACCCAAATTAAGTTTTACTTATTTAAATCAAGTTAATTTCAGTGAAGTACGTATCATTTACAGTTGCAACATCAAGATTTATAATTAATAGCCCAAAAAATAAGACTTTTGATCTATTTATTTGATCTTAATTTTCGAATGTTCGAGAACTACCAATAAATAACTATGTAAAATGCAAATCTATTTTTAATATCAATTTATTCGCATGCTGGAAAACCAAACGCAGTGTAGTCGTAATATATACTCGTTCATGAGATGTTATTGAAAAGCAATTAATTTTTGCAGTGGAACATATTGAAAATAAGATGAAATATTTAGTATACGTGCGTGATTCCCTTTGGGAAACAAATATAATAACGGACAAATTAAGAATCAACAGAGATAAAAGTGCTTAGTGGTAAAAACACTTGCACAACAAAGTGGGCCATTTAATTCGTCCAACACTAACAGGTAAAAGGTTTAAATAGATAACTTGTAATAGGAAAAGTGTGAAATTGAAACTACAGGCTCGGAAAGGTATAATTATGTTTTTCATTCAAAATAAAGCGAGAAAAATTTAGTAACATTCCTTATAGTCTGTCAGTGCTTTCTGATTCTTTTTAAATTTTTACAATAGTGCACGTTATATTACCTTTAACAAATAGTAATATCTTTTGCACCTGCAACAGAAATGGCAATAAAAACAAAGGGCTTTTCTTCCAAATTAAAATGTTTCATATTTTGCTCTTAATAACAAATATTTTTTCAGGAATGCGAGCGTTAAGAAAACTTATAGCACCATACCAATGAGCAAAGGCAAAAAGAAATTTATCATACGAAAATTTCGTTTCTTTCTAGCTTTACACTAAATTACCTAATAGAATACGTTAATATTCTATAAAAGCAAAACATACAAATAAATTAAACCCAACAGTAAAAAGGAAACAGCAGTTTAACCCGACATCAAGCAGGCTGTTATTGCCTCAGTAAAATAACTTTGCATATAAAATAATATAGCAAAACTACCGAAAGTCTCACGAACTTACGCAGTTCGACCTTCCATGATCATCACAAGAGTACGACAGAAAATTGAATAGCGAGAATCAAACCGCAATGCCGATATATGAAAATCTAAATTATATATATATATATATATATATATATCTATGGCAAAAACAGGAAAATGTTAATTTTCGTGACTGCATAAAAATTGAGCAGCCAACATTTCTAGTCGAGTACAATGTATGTAAGACTACACGAGGTGAGAGCCGCATATCTAACTTTGATTTACATATATATATTCAATGTGGTTTGATCCTCGATAGTCAGTTTGCCGTCGTACTCTGATGATGATCATGAAAGGTCGGAACACGTTAGTGCGTTGCGGCTGGCGTTAGTTTTGTTATGTTTTTCGACGACTTGTTAAATGCAATGGGATTGATGTTTACTTCAATCTCGCAAACTTGATTTAAGGAAACTCTTTTTTTGTTTAAATTTTCTGTCTGTTTTACCTCGCGATATTATTCGGGCTTTTAGTCTGAGCTAGCGATTGTGCACATAAATGACTGACCGATCGTATTTCACACTAACTGAGATTGAATATAAATTGTTGCGGAGAAATTTCTGGTCTTACCTCTATATCACATTCACTTTGAGTGAAAGCTGGAAATGACGGATAACAATTACTGCTCGTCCACTATTTTGTAATCTCTAAAAGCTTTCAGGTTTGGTTTTTTTTGATTGCGAAAAAATTGAGCGTTCTTCGCGAACTCGAAGTTTCCTACGATAAAGACTAGTCATTCGAAATTTCGCACTCTTCCAATTTTTAATTTCGTATTGTTTCGTTAAGCTAAAATATTTGTGCATTGAGTCTGAAATTAAGGCAATGCATAGAAATCCTTGGTCGTCCCATATTTTAACTGACTGTCCGATTTTATTTTCTGTATTTTTGCATGGTTAAAACCCCTCGGGCATTGAAACTGATATAAATTTGATGCATGCAGATCACTCGCCATGAAAAATTTCACACTAACTTGTCCGTTTGCATTTTATGTTTATTTTATGTTTCTAAAATATACGGACAAGCGCTGGAACTTCAAATGGTCCATATTAATTTCTATTGATCCCGCAATTATCGCTCCAATCTCATTTTAATTCTGCGTTTGCTTTACCTTGCAAAACAATCCGGACTGTGATCCTCGTCTAGTAATTATGTATTATGTGGTGCGAACCTAGTAACAAATTAGTTCAGATGTAACCAGAATGATACACCAAAAAAGCATGAACAGAAAGTATAATCTCATGCACATTCGTTTCGTGCTTACTGGCGACTCATCAGTAGGAGCCGGTATTATGCCCTTTAACCACTATATATTTGGGTGAGGAATGTGGGATAATAGGACGGTACAATCTGGTATTGTTGCACAGTAATGAATAATCGTAGAATATTACGCAAATTTTACTGTTTTCATTTTCTGTTGGTTTCAAATTTCGAAAATATACGGGCAAAGAACCTGAACTGAAATTATTGCACAGTAATGGGTGGTCCCTCCCGCATTTTACACTCTTTCTCCGTTCTCATTTTATGTTTTTCATTTCGAAAATCTGCTGGCATTGAGCATGAATTGCACTTTAATCACACCAATGATAGGCAGTTTCTCTATTTCACAATTTAGCTTGTCTTGTGTTGGCATTAAAATTATTACCGATATTGACAATCAGTTAGTCATTTGGCACAATATAACAATAATTGATTGCGCGAGTGGTGGTAACACTTATTTAAATCAAGTTTGCGAGCTTGAACCATTGGATTTAACCAGTCGTCGAACAACATAGCAAAACTACCGCCAGACGCAACGCACTGACGCGTTTCTACCTTCCACGATCATCATCAGAGTACGACGGCAAACTGACTATCGAGGATCAAACCGCATTGAATATATATGGTCCGCGATAGTCAGTTTGCGGTCGGACTCTGATGATGATGATCATGGAAGGTCGAAACGCGTCAGTGCATTGCAGCTGGCGGTAGTTTTGTAATGTTGTTCGACGACTGGTTAAATACAAAGGGATTAGTGTTTACATCAAGCTCGCAAACTTGATTTATATAATTTTTTACCACCACCCGCGCAATCAATTATTGTTAAATTGTATTGCCTATATATGTATATGTGACGAAAGGTGCAAACACTTAATGTTCGTGACCGTATAGAAATTGAGCAGCCGACATTTCCAGTCAAGTTCAATGTATACGAGACTGCTAGATGTGGGAACCGCATATCTTAATTTGATTTCCATATATATTCAATGCGGTTTTATCCTCGATTGTCAGTTTTCCGTCGTACTCTGATGATGATCATGGAAGGTCGAAACGCGTCAGTGCGTTGCGGCTGGCCGTAGTTTTGTTATGTTGTTCGACGACTGGTTAAATCCAATGGGATTGGTGTTTATTTCAAGCTCGCAAACATGATTTAAATAATTGATCACATTAAACATAGGAAATTACTCTAATACACACTCCGTTTTTATTTTATATTTCGCCTTATTTTTCCTTTCATTATATATATATATATATATATATATATATATATATATATATATATATATATATATATATATATATATAACTTATTAACCTTTTCATGCGCAAATATAAAGAATTGTACGGCACATGGAAGGAATAGAGGAATTACATTAAGACTCATCTATAAAATATATACATCAGTGGAATGCACACATTATCTTTATGCACATAACAAAACAAATTATATATATACATATATATATATATACATATATATATATATATATATATATATATATATATATATATATATATATATATATTAAATCAATTGCCATCGAATATTACACATATATGTTTCTAATTGAAGATTTGTTGCCACTCACATAATCAAATGAAAACCAAGGATGTGTATAAATTAAAGATTGTTAGGTGATGTTTAGTAGTCTCGAAATAAATGGCCACCATCCACTTTGTTATTAATGTGTATTTTATCTTACTAATAAGAAATATACTGTGTTATATATATATATATATATATATATATATATATATATATATATATATAGGTATATATATATATATATATATATATATATATATATATATACATTAGATACGTAATCGGAGAATTAAAGGTGCAGCATTTTTGTCTGATATTTTTTCCCTTGCGATAATAGATTGGTTTTACTTTTCGGAAACGTTTTCCCGTATTACGAGTAATAATTCTTCTGCTTTTCGTGTCATTTCCAGTACAGATTAGAAATTGTTAATGTTACTTTTATCCATTAAAGCAAGTTCTGCTTGCAAACTTCTCGGAATCATTTATTTTAGCAATTTCATCCTATTGATTTTTTTGTCGCTCATCAATTTATAAATAACTAGGGACGTGTAAGAGCAGATAAACTACAATGCACAGATTCTCTGGTATTGAGAGCCGTCGGTAGATTCTTTCCATTCATTCCTCAATTTATTTAAAATTATCAATATACTGACTTGCAGATATACTATATTATTTATTTTCACGAGATAAATTTACATTTTGCTTTTGTTTCAACTTATTTCTTTAATAACGTAGGAAATTTTACATCAAATTTGGAAGAAGGTATAAAAAAACAAGCGAAATGTAAAGCAGTCAGATTGACAGTTGCTTCGTGTGTGCATTGTTAAATAATTCACAATTTCAAATCTCTTTTCTAAGTATTTACCGTGTAAAAAGTCTTTTTTAGTATTAAAACAATATTGAAATACTGTATTCAAGTCAATACGATAGCTATCAAGCATTTCAGTATGGCCATTTAAATTATAGAAATATAATTTTTGCATAATTTAAATTTTCACGCTTGGCTTACTGACCAGTTACATTTACCTTACGATTGAAATTAGCATTACATATTCCATTGAAGGATCACTGCCTCGCGAAGCCCTTCGTAAGAAATATTTGCCAAACTTAGCAAAATTGTAAGAGTTTATTTGGCAGAATTTAGAAACAAAATAATATATCTTTATATTAATAAATTTTTACCGGTATCTCAATAGCCGACTTTTTCAGACCCACGCCGGTTTGACTGCTGTTTAATAAAGATTGTTTTTGCATATTCAGGACGTGTGATTGCGCTTGAAGTGCCATCTGCTGGTACGAACCAACAATTTGCTGGCTGCCAGCAAAATTAGAATTACCACCGAATTGCGTCATATTTATCATATTTGTTTGGTCCTCTTTCAACGAGGGGTTCTGTCGTTATTCAAAATGTCAATTTGTTGTGAAAGGGTAAATAAATGAACGAAATTTCTTTATAAGAACAAAATTTTAAATGGTAAATCAATTAATTTTTAAATAATTTCTATTATAAAAAAAACATCTCCTTCAAGAAAACAGATTTTTTTAAATATCGATTTTTGGATTTTTTGTGTTGTTAAAATTTTGAAGACGTATGATGAAGAATGGGCACATTAATGGCCAAAAACGCGTTAATACTTTATATGTGGCTAAGCGTGAATCACACTGGTAGAGCCACAGGTGTTTAACAGTCGTCTAAATTCAAAGCTTGTGAAAAGCGCCAAAATACGGATAAACGAATATAAATAAAAGCATTTATCAAAACTCCTGCAAAAATTCATGCTCAATGCGTTAATATTATGGCAAAAGTCTAAAGCGTCAAAATATCAGCTTGCACAATACACCATTAATAATGTTAATTCATTAAAACAGTTAGTAAATGGAGTTACGTATCTTTAAAATTTATATATATATATATATATATATATATATATATTTGCATCTGTGTGTGTGTTTATTCAGCGATATCCTTTTATTTAATGCATTAACATTTCATTATGAAGCAAAATGCTCTAAATGCGAAAACGAAAGGAAATTTATTTCTAAACTTTTTTTTTCATCAGGCTAAAATATTTTGCTTGAGTGTAGCTGCACAAAACATTAATTAACGCGTTAAGAACGCATAGATTTCCAAATTGGTGATAATTTCACGGTTTCTGTTATTTGTCAAACGCATAATCTTTCTTTGCTTCTCAGTGCATCCATTTGCTGCCTGTTATTTTTCCCGTCCGAAAATTTTGTTGAGTCTTACGTGGCTTGGTATAATTGCAGACTTGCGTACGGATGTGATACGAATTACTTGCAGAATATAAGTGTGGCCTCGAGTTATTCCTGGCCAGTCGAACACAATATTATGTTGATTGAATTTGGGAAAAAAATTGTATTTTGTTGTCCGTTACATTGTGCAGCGTAAATAATTTAGAAAATTTCCAATTTTGCATTCTGAAAATAAATATATCATGTTTGCTCATATTTTGCCCTGGTAGGATTGTATTATCATTAATTGATGATTTAGTGGATGATGCTACCAATTTCCTGTTATAACTTTGTCGTAGGTGTTGATGGATTCCATTAATAAGTTGTTTCTTCCTTCATGCGATATATATGTCGGACTTATTTTTCAAATTGTAAACAGCGAGATTTGAGGAAGAATGTAATTTATCTTCATATCCCCTGCGTTCAATGTGACATTTATCATAAAATTTGAAAAATAGTTATCTTGTTGCGGTTTATACTTCTTATCATCATTGATTCTGGAACATTTCCTTGATAGGAAGGTTTTGATTGAATTTTCAGTTTCTGCTTTTTGTTCCGTGAACCGGGCAAGGTCCCTTGTTAGAATCAATGAATTTGTCGGGATTTATGTTCATTTGCATAATTTAAATGACCTTGTAATCCAGTTGTTCCTGCCTATATCGGCTAGAAAATTTATAAATCATCTTCCTCTTTTGATAATTTTGGACGATTCAGGTACAATAAATGTATTATCAAGTGAAAGTGGACATTCATTATATCGATCTTACCATGATGCTTTCGTTAACTGGAAGCATTTGAATGTGAAGAAAAAAGGCATGTCATTTTGCCCTTCCAAAAGTGTGAATTCTATATAAAAGTCTGATTTAATTTGAAGTACTATGTTTTGTTCTGGATTCCCCACTTTTGGAAAAAATGATTCTAAATTGTCTAAATTTTTTTCATATAGCGTGCATTGACCTTTCTTATATTATGGAGTTCTTTTTCTAGATTTAAAATTTCTACATTATCTTGAAAGGATGCTATAAAACTTACTTTGAAAACTCTATTAAACTGACGAAAGTTTTTGCCATTATACCGAAGGTGAAAATTTTCTGCGCTGGAACGCATAAGTTCCTTTCTGTTTTTACAATAATTAGCGAATACTCTGTTCCAGTTTTGACTAAGTGACAGGGCATCGTTGTTGTTTTTCACAGGGGAAATTTAAAAAAATTCGATGTAACAACATGTGAGACCATTGTTACTCTAGCATTTTTTTGTTCTATGGTTATACAGATAATTCGCAATAAAAAATGTATGCTTTGACATTGTCTGCAAAGTTTTATTTAATAATCTATCGTTTTGGAATTGTAAAGTATTCGTTATTGATGTAATTAGCCTATTGATGAAATTAAATGATTTTTTGTGTCTTATTCACTTATGTCTTTCCATATAGCCTGGCGGAATTTGTAACTAGTAATTACGCTTTCTGAATTGTTCCATGTGTCTTCCTTTATTCTCTGGAATATGTATCCTCTTTTGTGACGAGCTAAATTAAACCCGTAAATGAAGTTGACAATTTTTAAAATTAATGAAATAATATTAATTGCTTTTCAAAGAAAAAATTAAAAAAAAAATTATTGAAAAGACGAAAGGAAATTTAATTTTGAATATTTTAAGCTAAATCTCGCTAAAATTATTCTATTATGTTTACATACACAGAAATATGAATTAAAAATTGAGCAAATATATGGTTTTCCAAATCATTTGCTTAAATCTACTTTGGTGAGTAATTTACTGTGTATGTGAGATTAGAGACCTGAAGATGATTCCGGAAAGGAAGAATCGAAAAATTACCAGTCAATGAAAATTAGATCGAACCTCATTTCGAGTGGTTAGTACGAACGATGTTGAAGCCTTCGGAAGAAAGGGACGAATTGGCACCCAGCCAAAAAGAAGAGAAAATCGATGCGTACTTCGAAATGAGAAATGTAAAGTGCAAAGTGACAACCAGAAAAAAATAAAATCGCGGAGATTCAACATAAAAAGCTCGCGCTGCGCAATCATTTAAATGATATCCGTCAGAAAATGAATGAAAGTTTGTTGAAATCTTTCTGTTTTTGTCATTTGTGTGTAGATTTCATCTTACCGCGGCGAGTTATTTAGGTCATATATTTATGATACCTTAATTGTTATTGTATGAAACCTGGTATTTCATTGAAGTGGGAAAGTTCTATTTCGAAAACTTAGCCTATCTTCTGTTTGAGCAACATCTGCAGATTTCTTCCTGCAGCATATTTTTTCGTATACATTGTTTCTGCGTTCACCCACTGTTGTTTCTTTGCAATTGGTCTTTCGAGGAATCGCGGCTCATTCATTTTAGCGTGTACTGTTGCATACACACAAATTGTGTTTGTTAATATTACATTTTGTGACGTCGGTGGAAGTGGGATCTATTGTGTTACTTACGTGTACATATGGCATCTGTTTATTGGCATCCAGTCCAATAGAGTAATGCATGCATAGTAAATTTTTCAATATTTAGGGATTATTTTTTCAGTGATTAGACATTTTTTCAATCAAAAGCCAGTCGACTTGTTAATGAAGCAGCTCATATTAATTGCTATTAATGATATACACGCAGAGCTTGACGATATAAAAAAAATGCAACAGTTCAGACAAAGAATGATGACAATCAATAGCAAGGAAATCGAAGCAATTACAGAAAAATTATAGATGATAATGAATTTTCCAAGGGACTAACAAGTAAAAGAGCTGACAAGTAATGTAAAATAAATTATCTGGTGAATTCAAAATTCTGTCACCTTCAACTATTTATGTATAACACTATCACTTGGAACAACATTCTATACTTTAAAACGATTTTGAAGTAGTCGTAATAAAATAGATTTGCGGCACACCACGAAAAAAATTGTACAGTGAATTAACAAGTGAAATTAATGTTTCAAGGACGAAACAAGAAGCCCACACAAGCGATATAAGAAGTGCTTTAAGGCAGATTTAAGCTCTGTCAAAAAGCCAAATAAATTAAAATCTACAAACTGTTAGAATCACACGAATTGTCGAACCAGAAAACTAAATTTTATTTGTTTCCCATAAACTGATCAGAATATGTCCCTAATTTCAGAATTCATTGATGACAGAAAGACGAGTTCATTAATACCTCTGAAAAATGAGCAACACATCACAAAAGCGAGGGCAGTTTCTAGTTGAAAATCAGAAATCTGGTAGGAGATTTCTAAAATATAATCGATTGGCACAAATTCGTAAGGTTATGTAGAAAGAAAAAGGTAAAAGTGGAGCAAACTTCTGATAGAATTCGATAAATCCGTCCAGTAGTGTCAAATTAACAGACACATTTTCAGATCGTCCAAGAACTGGCAAGTAAAGGATGTGCCGCAATGCAAGAAAAGATGAACAATAAATGTGCACAGATGAGCGAGGAAAAAATTCTGAATGAGAACCAGAATTACGCATTTTCAATA
The DNA here is from genome assembly GCA_029291075.1 of Eudiplozoon nipponicum. Lineage (NCBI taxonomy): Eukaryota > Metazoa > Platyhelminthes > Monogenea > Mazocraeidea > Diplozoidae > Eudiplozoon > Eudiplozoon nipponicum. Next base: position 43,547 of record JAQBSW010004063.1, read on the forward strand.
AACGGACAGTACACTATGTGTATATGCGCAACCAGCTGACTTATACCAGATGACCTGATGACATTAAAGTAAAATCAAGCGACGCAAACAGACACATCGATTACCTCGCGCGGGCAAAACCGAGAAAATTTGTACATTTACTTTTACAAAACAACCTGAGCAGCCATTCATTTAATCGTTCCGAAACAAATGTAAGCTTACAATTGTAAACGCCCCAGCTTCAAGTAAATGCCGTACGACGTTAGAAACTCGGTTAAAGTGCTATAGATATAGAGTTATTGTACTGATAGGGGGCCCTTAACAGGGCCGGTCGTGCGTTCTCCGGCAAATGCCGAGAATGTTCCTTCAGTGTGAAGATGTCCTAGAGCCTTGGGTTGACTCTGGCTGTGGTTCCTTCTGTTGTTGCGTTGTAATCTCGATGTGGAAACTTCGTTGAAGTTCTGCATAAATTGGCTCGTCTCGCTGGTTGTACACCAACAAGATGTGTCACGGATGTTGCCAATTGTTGGTGAAGGTAATCCAATAACCAGCGTAGGTGATGACAGCCGACAGCACGCACACGTAACGCAAAGCAGAAGGCAAATGCGACAACTGAACTGCATGGTAAATTTGCCGTGCTTAAATAGCCATGCCATAGTCTACTTGCACACTATTGGTTAACGGCAAGTTTCGCTTTTTTCTCATTGGTGCAACGTAAATAAAATTGAATTTAATTTACGCAATATGTCGGCAATTAATTTGTGTCGTTATACAATGTAATTTAAGCTTAACCGAAATATGTTATCAAGATTTCATTAAAAATCCACCAAAAGGACTCATTTAATTTATTTACATACTGGCCAATAAAAAATATATATTTCTTTACTTAATTATATTTATATTTATTGTTTTATATAGGCGCTATTAAACGCCATTTATTAGGCGTGAGGTTTAATTAGTTTCGATTTTGACAAACATTACCACAGATCGTCAATGTAATTCACGTAATCAGGAATAGGTTTACATTATCCAAATGGCACATTGACTTAACACGAGCCAGTTTTTTTATCTGTCAAAAACTACAAAAATAATTATGCCTGTGTATATTGTTGATTGGACAAATTAAGGCTAATATACCTATTACATTTTTTAACAAATTAAGCATATTCATGGTTTTATCTCTATATTCATTAATTTACAAATATACAAATTTCGGTAAGTCAAATGGTACACACAGGAAATAATTCTGCTTTTTGCGACTGAAAAAGTTTCAACAAAATCTAACACTGGAAATAGGCTTAATTCTCTCATCATTATTTCACTCGTTATTGCGGAAAATTTTATGCACTAATTATTGATATTATTACGTGAAATGCAATAAGCCTCTTGAAGTTTTTTTGTCATTGCAACTTAAACAATGGCGGGAATTAGTTAGACTTAGTTAAATCATTACAGCACTGAGGTGAAAATATTTTCAACCAGTAAGCTTTTATCCGATGAAGTATATTGGCTAACAATCAGTTAATTTTAAGTGTTTATAATAATCACAAAGCAGATATTTTTGGTTTAGTGAAAACGAACTAATAAAAAAAATTATTTAATTTTATTGCATGTATCGAAAATTACTGAAAAACAGAGATAATTAATAATAAATCCATTGACGAAGTGATAAAAATTATCCAGACCAGAAAAAAACAGCAGAGCTACATACGTGTAAACAACCAAAAAGTGGCAAACCCTATATCCAGAAAAACGTTAAATGAATAGCCTAAATTGTGCTCCCAAATGATTCGGAGTGTTTTGCAAAAAAAGTGCTTGATTAAAATTTAAACAAGCCTATATGTTTTCTCGAGTAAGTTAGAAGGTGGGTATTTATGAATGATTCAAACTATATTGTACTTTGTGTTCTATCACTAAATTAATCGATTGCGGAAAATTATTTTTAAAGTTAAAAACAATTACGTTTGACATTTTGTGCGAAATTTGTGTACTGGAAAGTTAAGTAACCAAATCTTTGCCTAATGAATATTTAACAAACAATATCACTGTCGAACTTTATAATGTGTAATGTAACTTTTTTTTAAATTCGAATTATGAACGTTTGCCAGTTTTGTGTGAAAAATAGGTCACGCTGCGTCCTCAGAAGATAAAATCCATTTTCTTCTAAACTTATACCAATAGGATAATGGATTAATTGTCTAGCTTAAATAAATTAATCCTGAACATTGAAAAGCAAAGCACATCAATATTACTAGCTAGAAACGACTGCATAGAATCTTCTAACTTCGTTATACTTTTATTCATGAATGATGCGTGAACAGTAACGATTTTCCTGCTCTTCAGTGATTTGCAATTTTTTTGTCGGACTAGGAGAAAGGGGAATCATGATAAGTGTTTTATTATCCGAGAAGGTATTCAGTGGAATAATTTAGAAACGAAAGGCTTATTTTCCATTGTTATTGTATCGTAACCTCGTAACAGTTGCATTGTTATATCCTGACGAAGTACAAAAAAAAATTGAATAAAAATAGCATAAAATACTAAGTTTTCGAATTCGTAATTATGAAAGCACATTTTAGAGCCCAATTAATGTAAACAGAGAATTCTATCTATTAGAAATATTTGTTATTTAGTATTAATAGTAAACCTTAGTTGAAATTAAAAATATCTTTAATAAAGCGGGAAATTTGGCATTTATTCAATGAGTAACTTCAGCTTTCAACGCGATTTAGGTTAAACAACAAAACAGCTGATTTTGATTTATAGTGTTTCAATTAACTATATTCTTAGGTAGGCTAGCTTTAATAAAATTAATAGTGCTTTACTACAAGCATGATAAAACAATTAAACATAAAAGAACAATTTCTTCTTCCATACGCATCTACAAATGACATAATATATATATATATATATATATATATATATATATATATATATATACATTGAATAGAAAACAGCATAAAATGTAAACAGAGAGAGCGCGCGTTTTCAATAAAGAAACAGTCCGGGCGCGCATCAAATTCTGTTTCTGCTTAGTGCCTGATCATGATTTTTTAGCTTGCCTAAATTAGAATGTAGTTTTCTTATACAGCGCGCTGCTTATTCTGATTAAAAATTTCTGTTATTCTATATATTGACGATTTTAAATACCGGGTTTGGCCAAAGTACGTGTGAGAATTCAATGATATTTTTCGTGATTGCCTAAGCTGATAAATAACTTTCCATGTCGACCATGTCGGATGTTTCTCTTTAATTTTTGGTTAAGATAAAGGTGACAGCTTTTATTATACGAGTTACTTGCTAATCAAGTATAACATCTTGGTATAAACGCGACCCATTATCTTCATACATTTGTCAGTATAACCTAAGTATTGCATAATGTGGAAAAGGCAATTTATCCAGTAAACCTGTTTCTTCATTGTTGAGAACTCATCACGTACTGTCTAGAATTTGCCGTTGACAGGGTTCGAACATGGGTACGTCTGCTTCGGAATCGGATGCTCTAAACACTGGATGAATTGCCTTTTCCAAACTAACAATACTAAATTCGCAATCTTGACCAAAAGGTAATTTCTGTCAACGCACGCGCAACCAGTTTTCGTTTAATTAGAATAATACGAGTTGTTTAATTGCATTAAATGTGCGTATTAATACCGCTTCATCTTCCTTCTGTTGTGCAGAAAGTAGCATCGCTTTGAAACGAGCTATTTAAGTAAATGGCTTACATTTTTAATCTTAACCAAGTATGCACATTTAGATTTATTCGTTTAGCAATTAGCACAATCGATTTTCTACGATAGCCATTAAATATGAAATTGTATTAGCTGTAATATATTCATCGTTTTTTGAATATGGACAAGATAATCTTTCGTTTCTTAAAGCACTGCTGCGAACTAATTGTAGTTTACATTGAAATATTGAAAGACTTGTATGTTGTAAATACAGTAATAACCTATTGTTTTATAATATATTGTTTTATAACGCTCTCAATTATGTTCATTGTTGTTTAGTATGGACAGTGGACGATCTACTTTTTGATGCCCTGGCATGCTCATTATTGGTAATTTGAAGCGGTGTTTTTGAATTCCATCTACCTACAATAACATGAAAATATCATCAACAAAAAAAATATATTGTCTAAATTGACAAATATCATTCTTTGGTGATTTATCCACCAGTTAGCTTTAGAAAATCTCGGCTACCAATACATATAGGGTGCTCTCCATTATCATACTACCGATTTGTTTGTGGATACTTCCATTAAGACGAATCTGTGCATATTACGTACGCAGAAAACATTTTTTCGAGGAGTATAAACCTGAACCGGAAATGGTAATAAATTTTGTCTGCTTTATGAACTTCCCTATCAATAATTTATATAATTGGAATATTCGTATACAAAGTTATCATATTAAGAGATACAATAATATTATTTTTATCAACTAATATAGGAATTTTGATAGGTAACTCAACTGAATCGACAACCGAAAAACTATCTAGTATTCCATAATTCAAGTTTGTTACCTTGAAATAAACTCCAATCGCATTGTGTTTGACCGGTCCAACAACATATCAGAACTTGAGTCAGTCATACGTAATGACGCGTTTCGAAATTCCATTATTGTTATCTGAGCACAACGGAAAATTCACTGCCAAAGATCAAATCGCTATACATATATATCGAAGGCGAAATTTGATATGAGTCTCTCACCTGTAGTAATCTCACATACATCGTACTTGACTGGAAATATTAGCTGTACAAGTTCTACACAGTCACGAAAAATACTTTTTAAGCAGCTACACACACACACACACAGGACACACACACACACACATATATATATATATATATATATATATATATATATATATATATAGCATACACCACAATCATTGATTACAAAGCGGGTGATGTAAACAATCTTTCATTCAAGTTTACGAGCTTGAAATAAACAGCAATCCCATTTTACTTATTCAATTCAACTGACGTTAGTTTTGCTATGTTGTTGGAATGGTTAAACACAATGCGATTAATGTTTATTTCAAACTTCATTTAAAAAATTGTCTTTAACACCAGCGTAATCAATGAAACAAAATGTTGACCATTGATAATATCAGTCTCATGGGACAACTCATTTTATGTGACTTTAGTAGTCCGTAATTTGCTTATTTTTTGATCAAATTGCTCCGAGCCTCTGTGCAACGGCTTCATCAATTCCACTCTCATCAGTTAATCACTTATTACCCGTAGCTCAACTTTGTGTATTTGATCTGCTGTACAACTAGAAGCACGAATTTGGCATTAACACAATACATATTCACCAACTTTTGTATATGGTCATTTTGATTCATTATAAAGAACGCTCTTATATATATATATATATATATATATATATATATATATATATATATATATATATATATTCCACCGCCCATCAGCCCTCGAATATTACTAAGTTATTCTTTTTCTTAGGAAGAGAAACGTATTAAGAACAAAGTCAACGATGGCCGGTTTACTTCGAGAATATTCATTCACGCTACAATATTTCATTTATATGCAACCCGGGTTTTTATTTGATTAAGCAGTTGTCAACTAGTCTGATTTGCAATTTTATTTCTCTTTCTTGTTAGTGTTTTATTGCGGGTCAATTTATGAGTTTACACGCCTACTTGTATGTGTGTGTGTGTGTGTGTGTGTGTGTGGGTGTGTAGCCTTTATTCTCATTGTATTGCAGAGTGATGATTGAGGTCTGATTAATGTTGTATTAATGGATTGAATTTTGACCAGGTGTTCGCTTTGTTGGCTGTAACGTTTATGAATGTTTTTCCCTTGAATTTTGTCTTACGTTCCTTCGTGTTCGTCAGTTTCATATTGTTCACTTTGTAATAGCGCGGGGTCCGCGGAATGCAACTTGGATCGTTCTCCTTGTTGTAAATCTTCTGTCCCGTCTAGCGAAGGCTGTGACACCGCAAAATGGTACGACAAACTAATAGCTCGTAAAAATTTGCCAGCCTCAAGAGCTACCTCAATTCGGTCCAGTATGCCAAAGGTCATCGAGATGCAACACAAGAAATCTAAGTTTCATTGAAGACTATTGCAACCATTGCGAAAGGTTATAATCACGAACAGCTGTTATATGAACTGAAAGGAAGAAAAACTTCTCGAAAAGATAATGGCGTCTCTTGACGTTTCATTCATATTTGCGAGACTTTCAATGGAAAATAAATGATCTCGAAGACTTCACATAAACATGTACGAAAAATATGCCAATTTCCATTAGAAGTCATTATTACCGGCAGTTCAGTGTTGTAGCTATGGGAAGCACCTCTCCAGGCGGACGTTTACATGCAACTTCTTGAAGAAATGTGCGTGAAGAATATAATTGACAATTAACTACTTTAGATCAGTTAGGTGAATGATTTACTATTGTTCATTCTATACACTGGAGAAACAAAAACCTCCACAAATAAGCCGATGAAGCCGATCCAAACATCAAATTCTCTCTCGAGGTGGAGAAAATGAACTTTTCCCTCCTTGTCCATCCGTTCAGTTGAGAAGAAAATGCTGATTCGACTCTTGTACTGCATAAAGAATTTTTTTCATTGGGCAATACATTCACTAATACACTTGTGTGTCAAAATATCACAAAAGATACCTAATTAATAACCTATAAAATAGAATCACTAAGATTTATCCTGAACAGAAATCGAAGGAGGACTTAGCTACAAGTGGACACTTTTGCTAATGAAAAATTACACAGAGTCGTCCATAGATGTCAAAATCGGATCACGTCCGTTTTTTACTACGTGAGATACCGTCAGAAATGTTTTTATAAAGTTATCATTTGAAGGTGAATTATCGGCATCAATAATGGCATGGCGGTTAAATCGAATCACTAAGGAGATCTTTTCTAGTGCAAAAGTTAACATTTCATTCAGCACACAGACGATCATGAGGTTGGATGCCGAAGATTCATTGCCAATTTTTTCTAAATCCATCATAGTCTACAAATTTTCATGTATCCGCGAGAGCATATTTATTTTACGTACGAAAATGCAATTGATAAATAGAATCCAACAAAATTTACAGCGTAAATTTATTTAATAAATACTTTACACCCGTCAAGAAATTCAGCAATTTCCGATCACTTACTTGAAATGGGGCACCCAGCCAATTTAAATATTTTTTTAGTTGTGCGAAATGAGAAATAATATCATAGAAATACAAAGCTGCTTATATTAAACAACAAGCACCCGACCTATAAATTAAAAGGTTTCACGAACGTGATGTTTTAATCGATAAGACCACATATCACATAACTCATCAATAATTCACTAGCATCCTGGCAAGCCCGAACACAGATTAGACCAGCCGCAACAAACATTCGATCGGATTGCCAACACCTGAAAATGAAAAAGCTGCTGAGCAAACGGCAGCACTACAATTGTTAACGATGCCCGAAATAGCCAAACACTATAAGCGATCAATACCGCAATCCGCAAAAACTGTGCTGTTACAAAGTGTAAAATATGAAACTCACGAACAAAATGGAACGGAAGACAACATTCGGCAAAAAGCATTCTAAAACTCAGCAGCCAACAAAGCGAGACCTAGTCAAAACTCAAACCATCAATGCAAAAATAACCAGACATCAAACATCGCTGTGTCAGAGAATGAGAATGAACACTACTCGCACGGAGACACGCAAACACACAAATCCGCATATAAACTCAGAAATTAATTATCAATAAACTAATAACAAGAAATAGCGATAAAATTGAAAATCAGACTAGTTGCCAACCGCTTAATCAAATAAAAAAACCAGGATGTAATTAATTAAAATTTTGTAGTGTTGCTAAATATTCTCGAACTAAACCGGCGATTATCTTCTTTGTTTTTTTAAATGCGTTTTTTCTCTTCCTAATATAAAGTATACTGCGTAATATTCGAAGGCAATGTACATTATAAAGAAATTTTATATATATATATATATATATATATATATATATATATATATATATATATATATATTTGTGTGTGCGCGCGTGTATTGAAAGTAAAATGACATAGAAATTTTCAATTTGAAGAGAATGCGAAATAATAAAAGCACCAAACATTTGCGTGCATCAACTGTAGTTCAGGCCAAATGCTCGGACATGATTTCCTACTTGCATAACAGAGGCTGCTGTGGTTTATCTACAAAGATCTATATGTCGCTAAAGCATTTCTTTTATTTCACTAAGCAATTAAAATGGAGGCCACATCTGGAGAAAATACGCACGAGTATTCTATAATAATTTGCGCAATTGCAGCCATGCATGCTTTTTTTTAATTTGCAGTTGTAGTGTTATTTTATTTATGAAATTGACCTACTGATTGGTTCGCGTACGCAAGTTTTTTGTTATCTTACGTATGTATATTCATACACTGCGTTTGATGTAGACATTAGCAGGAGTTTTTTTAATCGCTAGTAATGATGCGTAGCTAGACTGTGAATTAAATGTATCCCGGTTCGAGCCGTTGGTTTATTTGATCTGGCAAGCAATTGATGTATGCGAAATATGGACGAAATTGGTTTGGTTGATGTATGGAATTTGTAATCTTATATGTTTTATGAGTTTACTGATAATAACAAAATACGTAAACCTAAATGTACAAAAAATATATTTACAATTAAACCGTTAAACAATGGAGTATTGATTATAGTGTTGCTCCAGTCTCGAGTATACATAAATATATAAGTTTAATAACAATGTTATTGCTAGTTTAATTTAAGGCTTTATTAATATTTATTGGCGCAGTCATGCAAATAATTTTTGCTTAAACAGTAGTTAATTGAGTGTGAGTGTGTGTGTGTGTCCCGGTGCCCAGAAATTCTGATTCTCAGTTACGATCTAAATGGAGCTTTCGATTTTGTTACTCTTCTATCGAGGAATCTAGTTTCAATAAGGCTTTCTCTCGTTTGGCCATTGTGTACTAAAGTTTTTCTATGAATGTCATTTATCTTTTCGCATGGTGTTTATTGCGTGTACATTTTACACCGTAGGGAAACCAAAGAGTGTTATGTTTGTATGATTAATCGCTTTTCAAATTGATCAGAGTCATGATTTAACATTTACGGATGAAAATTTAGATGGTCGTTTGTTTAAAATCTATAAACGAAATACTTTCTTTCCCAATTGCTCGTGAATTTTGAAAAAAAACTTTCAATCGAATAAACGAATGTATTTATATACATTCTATTGCATAGATGTCACATTTGTTCAGATAAAACTATGCTCATTTTACAAAGCAGCGTTAACCTCTTGTCGGAAAAGCAACACACGTTATATCCTACAAAAATGTTTTACTAATAAAATCCACTGAGAAGTGGATTCTACTAAATAAGTAGGTACTTATTATATAACTAAACAAACATCGGTTGCTCAGGATGTGATAACATGTATTTAAATCAAAATTACGATCATTATGTAGACAACAGTTCCATTTAATATAAAAAACTGTTAGTATATACTAAATATTGTATAATGAAGAAAATGAAATCTATCCAGTTGTCTGGTTTCATTCTTATTGGAAACTCTCCTTAGGTTATACTGACAAATGTGTGTATATATATATGGACAGGTGTTGACAAGAAGACTGGAACCTGGATATAATAAATGTTATCACCGCCTGCTTTATATAATCGTTCATATCAACACCAATTCCCCAGGCAGAGTGGTGTATGCTGTATAATGACAGGTTGAGGGTAATTGTTTAGAAATTTAGGTCTAAAGATATGATATACAAGCTGATCCAAATACATTAGCTAGAATATAAATGAAAATCGTGTGTAGTGTGCGGCAGGGTTGCTTAATTGTTAGAGCGCGAATTTCTGAAGAAATCACGCCAGGGTTCAAGCCATGCCAGTGACAAATTCTAGAATGCACTTGAAGAATTCCCAATAAATACCAAACCGGTTTTCTGGATGAATTGCTTTCTGTACATTATAAAATACACAGTTTATACTGACAAACGCGTGTATATAACAGGACTGGTGTTTACATCAAAATCGCAACATTAGCTTAGCTAAGGTTGTATCCAAAGTGCCTGATGTCGGTCATCAGGATGGCAGAAGTTTATTGCAAGTCCAAATACCGTGGCGCTGATTTAGTAAGTAAAATTTTTTGTATTATCTGAGCATTGTTTTTCGTATATATTTTTAAAACTTGTCATATTTTCGATGTGCTATTTGTAGTTGCTTTGGAATCGAAATATGTCGCTAAAACTGTTATTTTTCTCATGTTTTGTCGTCGTTTTATAGTTCGTATTTTTTTCTTTTTTAACTCTAAACAATTTTAAAGGTTTCTACTTTAACTTTCTCTTGTCTTTATCAATGCAATAGATGTGCTTTATTTCATTTGGAAAACGCCTCGCAATACAGCGAGTAATTGAAAACCATTCTGAGTAATCATCACAACCAGCCAACGAATAGGATACACAAGTAATGGCTAAAAGACGTGCCAAAGGAGCAGGTAATCCAAGCCCAGCCATTATCAATGATGCACATTTCCATGCACAGCGATCTTATTCTGCAGTTTTTGATCGGCTTCGTACTTAACAGAAGGAATGCATTATGCTAAAACGAGTCAACGAAAAGCAGAAGACTGACGCCAAACACGACTCTCCGCTCAGCAGTCAGGCGTTTTTCATCACCTTGCATTCCGGTACAATCCAGATGATGACTATAATTTGAGGCGACATATATTCTTTAGATTATGCCCTAAGTATATCTTTAATTCAAGGCTCCGAAATTTACTGAATGAAGAAAAGGAAGTGTTGCACCACCTTAAAAGTGAAACTGTCTTAATTTGGAGAATCGACACAGCTATTAAAACATTGGTTCGCAGGATGCACCGCCGAATCAAAGCATTTCATATGTAACTTCGGGAAATAATATTCATCATAAAAAATTACGTCGTTCGGTGTGGAAACCTTTACAGCTAATATAATTTCCAACAACTGCATTTCATCGACAATGACAATGATGAATTGACTTTGCGCAGCGAAATTTCTACTACCATAAAGAGGCCCACTGTTTCTTAACTGCATGTGCTTCTTTACGAAAAAAATATGTAGTGCGTTTGATCCAAAGAGCAAATGACACGATGATATCCGGTATACACAAGATTGTTATTCAACCCGACAAAACAACTGCTAGAAAAAATATGCAAAATTTCAGTCTCAAATTTAGACGAAATGGCCAAAGTTATAGTCGGAGATCAATTCCAATCAAGACCTATTCTTATTCACCGGCGAAACGATCAGTTGTCATGTAATATGCATTATTTCTTTAGATGGTTGTTATCTCTTCTTCGATCTGTTGTCTGAAGCCGATAATTTTACGCAGTTTGGTACGTTTATTACAATGTTTCTTTTGCGAGAATTTGAAATAATATTTCTTAATTTAATTTATGACCTGGAGAAGAGAAAATTGCTGTATATTTCAATTGTCCAATAACTATTTTCTTATAAAGCGTGTTTGATGAACAGGAACTGAAAGATATTTTCTACGTCTCCTGTGCCAATGGGATGTGAGTATGTGACTCATTTGAAAATTTATTTCAGGATGGTGCCACGCAGCATCCTATTACTACTCTATTGAACTCTCGGAAATATTCGAGTGCAAATTTAAATATAGCTTCTTTTATGCATAATTATATAAGATATTCGAGACAATTAATTTTTAAATGGATCACCCGAATATTTGATTTAAATCATGTGACACAGGCTAGGCGTTTTTCTTCCCGTGAACTGTCATCAAATTATAATGACGTTGCAAATGGGACAATTCGTTATTCGATAAATTTTTGCCCATTTACATCGTCTGGCAGGTAGAAAGTGTCCTTAGTGTTTTGTCAATTTATTAAATTTAATTTTAGTTAAATTATCTTGCGGACCAAATATTGTGTAGCCTGTTTTAATCAAGCATACTATTAGTATTTACTCACGCTGCTGTAGATTTGTGGGATGTCGCTTTGCTGTTTCACTTTTCAAAAGAATATCTATTATAATAAAATACTCTCAAGGACAATTTTCATCTATTAGTCTACCTTTGTGGTAAAATTCGGTGAAAACAGAATGGCCACATATGTTCACCTGTCATTTTTCACATCTATTCTGATGAAAAAAACCGTTGAGTCAAAATGAAATTCCAGATTCCTGTATAATCGTTAACGACCTATACAATCCAAAAGTAATACATAACAAAGACAACCAATTTATTTTCGAAGGTCAAAGTTTTCCACATTTCAATTTGATATCCTTAGAAGTATGCATACTATCTCTACTGTCTCAGATAAACATTGACAACGATGAGAAAAAACACAACAATTTGATCAGCTAGTGTAAAATTTTAACGTATATGTGTATGTTCTTCAGTATATCATCCCAGAAACCGAAACTACAGCTAAAACCACAAAATAGGCCGATGAAGCTGATCAAAACATAAGGTAACTACAAATAAAGAAAGTAATTGCGCTCTCCGTCAATTAACTACCAAGCCAACTCATGAAGGAAATTTTGTTCTTAAAAATTAGACACAATAAAATCTAACTTGACCAGAAACTAAATTTACGAAACTGCGGCTTTTCAGAATCTCATAAGAATCAGTTAATAAACAACCAATTAAAATAAGTCAGGAATATCAGCTTTGAACAGATTTCATAGATAAATCTAAGATGTCTAATGAAACGTTTGTTGGCAAATTATAATCCGGATCCATTTGTGGAGTTCAACATCAACCCACATTATATTCGATTTATATATATATATATATATATATATATATATATATATATATATATATATATATATATATAAAAAAAAAAACGTTTAATTCGACCTATACGTCGAAAATTGGGCTCAATTTTAATTGCATTATTATAACAAGAGACAACCACTAGGATACAGTTAACCAATAAGATAGATGCCAAAATTCAACGTTAAAATGATACCAAATTTAAAATAGTGTCGAATCTTTTTGAACGTGTGATAGCACATATATTAAAAAAACACTTAAACCAGAATGACTAGTTAGTTTTATCATTGCATACCACAGCAGTCATTGCAGATTTTGCAAAATTTCGCACACAGCCAAATTCGCAGCATTGGGAAAAATAATTATATAATTGTACCAACCACTTTGATTGAAATAGATTGTTATGAAAGTCATTTTAAAAGTTCGACTATCATGTTATTGTTCACGACTGAATCTGAATCTCTAAATAAGACATTTTCACCTAGTTTGTAAACCAAAAAATCACCCGTTACACCAGATTTATCAAGGTCAGAAAAAGAGTGCAATTAAATTAGTTCATAAACAGATAAGTAATGGCACCGTCATAATCATTATCAACGCTCAAAACCAAATAGCTAGAATATTGAATAAAAATCAAATTTAAACATACTTAGATTTTGCCAAATTACAAATTTATTACAAATAAGGAACAAGGTGACGTAACAGAAATAGTAGAGAAGAAAAACACCTGTACATGCAATAAACAAAAGCGTGTGTACCTAGCTTAAAGTAGGTCAATAACTGCCATCTGAGACACAAATATAAACGCTCAAATAAAAACATCAATTAGGGGAAAGCACTCGTAAGCTGGATGGGAATATAATATGAAGGAAATTATGATCAGACTATTAATTACTTAATCAAGTTGAGCACGTGAAATTTAAAGATTTATTTATTTGCATTTCTATTTATTTATAAATTTTGGTGAATGAATCTACAATATGCTTGTTGTCAAAAATTTAAATGTTTATTCTTATTAATATGCTCTAAGTTACGATACAAGGCAATGAACATCATTATTTTTTTATATAAGCAAAATCTTTAAAATCCGAAACGATCTCACCTGCACATTCCTTTGTACGTTTGTTCGATTTTGAATTGGAACCATACTCTGTTGAGCAGATATCAATGACATGTCCAAACCACCACCTTCTGTGACGGGTAGCATTTGGGGTAGCGTATTCGAAGAAATTGGTATCTTGATGCTCGACTGACCAGCATTTGGCACTGCAAAATCTACACAGAAATACGGTAAAAATGAAATATTCTTTAAAATATATTAAATATATGCTTAGTCAAAATCAAATTTAATTAAGTGAGACACAATTTCCATTTGACTGTTTCAGGTGCATATTCAGGCTCGCAGTACTTCTGTTGCTTAATTTTAGTTGGAAAGAACGAACATACAGGTTATTATTTAAAATGCTTCGGCCGTAAAGTACAGCGACCGAGAGCAATATTGAAGCCAAACATCACTGGTTGGTAACAGAACCTACTGTCATTTTTGTCGAATTGAGAGCTTAATAATTATTAGTATTACTTGTATATGACTGAGGTAAAATGGTTGATCGTTAAAGCTATCCTTTACCCTTAAATACGTTTTATATTTAATCGTATTTATGGTACAATGCAGAAGTTACTCTATAACGAATGTAGACATTTTCCAATTAAATATAATTTATGATTAGGTAATGCGTAACGTTGTGCAGAAAATGAATCAAGACGTTTACTTGATCTCTCTGAACGCAGTTATATTTTATAATTCGTGTTTTAATGATCTTTGGCAATGTTAGACCTATTTCCGAGCACATTCTAGGAAAGCGACTGAATCCAGTTTTTGAGATTTTGTTTCATTTCATTGCGTGAACATACGGCGAGTCTCGTTAATATCATTTAATAAACAACGTTTGCAAAGTGAAAAACGTAAAACCGTAAAAAATCTCCTAAAGAAGTAGAAAAATAAATTATTTTCGATTATAACATTATAATATTCTCTAAATGGAGCAAAAACAACGACAATTAAACGGCAGTCTCTTCGTATTTCATGCTGAGAATTAGATTTTTGTCATTTTTTATAGAACTGTATTTACTTTTTCCATACAAAAAATTTCTTGACCAATAAAAAAATATGCTGAATGATTTAAATATAATTCGCAATAGAATGTCTTTTTCACCGATTAACAAGTAGGTGTGCTCACAATCTATTAACATAACACAAATTAGGCAAGCGCGGCTACAAATTTGAAGTTCAAAAATGCAAAAAATACGAATCTTTGAATTTTTCTAACTCTTTGCGGTAACCAGCGAGCAGAATACTTTTAAGCCTTTGTTGTTTGTTTTGTTTTACCTCCAAAACGACATGCCAATCGTGAATAAATATAACTATATCATTAATTATTCAGTTGGAAGAAAAACCCACACATTGAATGGGTGACGGTAAATTTACTTGCGAATATTGTTGGTAAAATCTTTGCAAAATATTATCACATAAGCATAATTAGACAAAAATATGGCTTTCCAGATGAATGGATGAACGGATTTTAAGTTACCATTATATATTCCTCATATCAAGCTTGCCAGCCTGAAGTAAACACGTATTGTATTTAACCATTCGCGAACAACTTAGAAAAACTGCCGCCCCTCGCACGCGCTGATACTTTCCGACCTTTTAAGATCATTATCAGAGTACGACGGCAAACTGACTAGCGAGAATCAAACCGTATTGCATATATATGGAAATTAAAATTAGATTCGCGGCTCACACCTCTAGTAGCCTCGCATACGTTGTACTTGACTGGAAAAATCGGCTGCACAAATTCTATGCATTTAAGGATATTAAATATTTGCAGCTTTCGTCACACATATATAGGCAATGCAATTAAGCAATCACTGATTGCGAGAGTGTTGGCAAAGTTCCTTTAAATCAACTTTGCTATCTTGAGGTGAACAAAAATCAAATTTTCTATAACAATTCGTCGAACAACATATCAAATCTACCACCAGTCGCACGCACTGACGCGTTTTCGATCTTCCACGATCATCATCTGTGTTGCGACGGCAAACGGACTATGCAAGGATCAAACCATGTATATATATATATATATATATATATATATACATAGAGAGAGTGTGAAAAAATATACATATATATGAGGTATATTTTTTCAGATATGTATTATCGAGTTATTAAATTTTGTTATGTCACTTTTTTCTGAATATGTGACTTTTGTCGATTGATTAGTGTTAGATAGTTGCTTATCTTAGCTTACCATTTCCTCTGTTTGTGGAAAGCGCGCGTATATTTTTCACGTGCATATATTTTTGCTATTTGATTATTTTGGTTCGATATTATGTAGTTGTACGTGTCATTAGGCAATTGTAAATTTTCTGCTTTCTGCCAAGCTCGTAGTATTTTCTTGCTTCGCGACAAGTTTGTTCTTTGCCTGTTCTCTTACCCAGCTTACTTCCTTATTTCCTCACTTTGTGCTAAATTAGTGTGTTTGTTTTCTGAATATACATGCTTTATGCCTTTGTTCGCGACCATTCAAACGCTTTATTTTGCTGATGAAGTATTTATACATTTATCACGGTTCTTTGGTGTTTTATATACAGTGTTTTACATAAGTTTAAATATTTTCGAACCTCGCTGTAAGTAGAGAGGGAAAGTAAATCGTATCCATTTGGTGCATTGTTTGATCAGCAATTTTAAATTTGGCAGATGGTGCTATTCCTTCTCTGGATAAATACTTTTGACAAGCTAACTCTTACAATTTATGTGCTACCGCAATTATATTGGAAATTGTGACAATGGTAGATATTGCAGTTGAATTTTAGCGCTAAAGCACAATAAACTCTGTGAGTTAAATGTGGTGTTTATTCTGGTGCTTAGACCACATTTGTTTAAATTTGCTATTGTGAGTATTGCGCTGTGTATTGTAGCCTGATGATGATGCTGGATAGAAGGCACCACAACGTAGCCAGTAAACAAAGATTGTTTAACACCACATTTCCAATATTTAGTATGAACAATGTTGAAGCCTTCAGAAGAAAGGGACGAATACGCACCCATCCTGATCGAAGACAAAACAGATGCATACTGGAAAATGGTGGTCAATCGGATCTTTGTGAAACTGAAAGTGCAAACTAAGAACCCGCGTACGCAACTCGGGGAAAACCATAACTTATAAAGTTTGTTCGCGTAATTCGATTTATTCTTTTGGTCATTACTCAGGGTAGAAGATCCCATCGGAATTGTTTTTCTTTCCAGTTAAAGCATCGTTTTACTGCATTCCTTTGCGCGAATCGGGCGATTGCTAATTTTAAAGTCGATGGTTTTATCAAGATAATTGTTTATCTCCAATATCATCTTCAAACGTTCCAACTCTTCCTCAATATTGTGCTCGAAGCCTATCATCTTGATCCAGAAGGCTATGCTAGTCACCAGGTTTGTCTTCTTTTATTTCTGTACGTTGCTGGCTTAAAATAGGCGTTGTGTCGTGCAAATTTTTCAAACAGCCAAACAAAGCTGACCCACATAGCAAATTTCCCCTGGAGCCAGAGACGAACAACATTCATATATTTATCGACAATCAGAATGGAGGATGGCAGCATGAAATTTTGGAACATCCGAACTCTACGTTCAAGCAGCAATAAATTCTTAAAGATGCATTGTCGCGCAATAGTTAAAGAAGAAACTGGAAAATATTCTCAGAATACAAAGTTGAGAAACTGTTAGGGAAGTTTAAGAAGGTTTCTAAAATGAACAATCATTCAAGTAAGCTTATTCGTGCTATCCCGAAATCTTGCTCGGTTTGTGAATAGGAAGCAGTATTAGTAAGGACTAATTAAACCAAGATTTCTGAGTAAATCATCCGCTCTCCATAATGACTTTATGAATAAACCGAACAACGAAGACAAAATTTGCAATTTGCGCTATCAGTTTCACAAAGATCCGATTGATCCCCATTTCCAAGTAACTTTTCAATTCGTCTTCGTTGTGGCTGCGTATTGATTCGACCCTTGAAGGCTTCAACTTATTTCATACCAACAACTGGAAATAAGGTACGATCAAACGATCGGATCTTATTGAAACTGCTAGTGCAAAGCGTCAACCCACGATCGCAAGTTCTAACACCCATCACTGTAACGCCCGAACTTCGTAATCCTTCAGAAAATAAACTTTTAAATTATCACGCTAAATCTCAAATGCCTAATTTCTTCAAATCTTGCCTTATTTACGATATTAAATGTTTGTGCGTAGTGCAGCAAAAACATTCACAATTAGATTTAACTTCACCTATTCAAGGAGTGTTTTACTTCCTATTGAATAATTAATTATCTGTTACTGAGAAACACCGTGGGATAAGGTGATTAATATGTTTTAATTCGACTTTAATACGTAATTTACCGAGGGTTTAATAAATGAGAATTGACGATATTATTCCACGGAATTCGGTTTCGTTATTTATTAAGTGTTACTTCATTACCTAATGATATTCTTTCCAATAAATTAAAATAATGAATGTACCTAACATCGTCCAATATATGGATGTAAATTCTTAGGTTTTTTCTTTACATATTTTAATTTTATTCAATTAATTCCTTTTATTTAATGTGATTTCAGGTCGAACATTTTCTCCATGTCTTATATTGATGTCATGCATATAAAATAGGTTGCCCATCATATTTGACAAACCTAATAAAATAGAAATATTAAAATACATTATTATTAAAACATTTTTTTAATCGAGGCAAATATGCGTATATATGCATTATTTACGTACTCTGCATTGAAGGATCCCCTGACAGCAATTTATTAGAGTGAGCAATTTCCATTTTCTGCATCAGTGCTTGATTCTGTACAGTTAGGCCACTAGCTGTCTGTTGAAGCTGCACTAATGATGGCGGTCCTGGCCTATTCAGCCTTGTTTGAGGAAACTCATGAAACTGAACATTGTTTGCTGGTCGGTTCGATTGATGATACACTGTAACGTTTGGCCCGATAACGTTAGTTGCGCCTAAGCCATGCGCAACATTTACATTCGTAGGACTGCCCTCAATTCCACGCGTGTGCTCAGCAGGTTTGTTAGAGGATGCCAACGGCGTGTTAATCATTTGCATAACCTGCTGACCGGTGCCTCCGGTATTGGAATACATTGTATTAAAATTTCCCGTATTTGAATGAGATGAACTGGACGAATTGGCTGGATTCACAATAGTGGGCCGAGAAGCGACGCTTAAATTTACTACGCCAGACGACATGGTTCGTCGATGTTCCGATGCAGCGGCCGCAATAGAAGGTTGAATAATTTGTTCTGCACCAACGCATCCACGTTCGATAAGCTCTGTTAGTAGAGCATCGTGTTGCGATGCCACATTGAAAGCGACAGCTTGGTCCTCAGTCCTAAGGCCTTTCTGGCCGGAGGCCGACACGTGTCTGTATGCATATTGTCCAGGCAGTGATGTCGATAACAAATTACTGCCATCGCCCTTCACCTGTTGTTGTTGTTGTTGTTGCTGCTGCTGCTGATGTTGATGTTGTTGCCGTAGCTGTAGTTTAATTTGTTGCTAAAATAATTTATGCGTAAAAAAATACGGACAGGATGAATATACCTTGAAATTTGAGTGATAGTAAAGCAGATTAAAACGAGTAAACAATTTGAAAGTTGGAGAGAAACTTCTAAGCATTTTTGCGTGCATCGCAGGTCAATCTCTAACAGAGCAGCTTTAGCCAGGTCATCATACACGAAATTTATTGGCATAGGTTGGACTCGTCATGAGTGCGCCAACTCTTACCGGCTGGCACAATTCGGTAACTAGTGTGAAGTATGGATTTTATAGCAAGTAGGCAGTCTTTGGAGATGTAAGATTAATAGTAATAAGATCAAATATTAACTAACATCAATATTTGACGCGCACGGTGCTGCATTGTAATTAATAAATGATTTATGGTCAAACTTTTATTTCGGTGTAATAAAAGCCCTTTATTGTTTTTCAGAAACACACGCAAGGATTATCGAAACTGCCTCGTGGGCATTCCGCTGACAACGTTGCGAAATATAGAGAAACGAGCTTTATCTAGATTGTTCTATATTTTTATAATTTTTTGTACTTTATACCTGTTTTACGTAAAAGCATTCACATTTTTAAACAAGTTTCGTTAAAGTTATTCACATTTTCGTTTACACTTAAATGACATTTATACCACAAACATATGGAAGTTTGTGGGATGTTTAGGTGACACGTAAACTTGGTACAAATTAATAAGTAGCAAATTGGCCAGCGATAAAGTGTCTTCTTTTCACTTTCAAATTGAAAAAAACAACATTTGAACAAATAGCCAAAGTTTAAATAAAGAGGATGGAATTGCACCGAAGTTTTCATTTAGCGTTATTAATTGGAGCTTATTATCAAAATATTATGTGGTTTATTGACTTTTTTACAGATTTGACTGTTCCGAAGTGACATTTTTTCGACATTAACCAGAAGCATTAAATAATATTGAGTTGCGCACAGAAAACCTACGTTGAAATGCTGACAGAAGTGCGTTTTCTTTTACTATTGTACCTTAGTAATGTTCGAACTCAAGTGGGAAAGCTGTCTCCAAAGGCCGAATTAATTGAGGGAAATTCCGTTATCAGAAAAGGTCAGCAGGTTGTACCCTGCGCTAGGGTTCAATTAAGGGAACAAGTTATTTTGGGAAAATATTGTTAAAATTGTAAAGCAACTGCCATGAAGAGAACCTACTAATTGTAGTTAGGCCAATCTTAAAATCTATAAAGAATTTAACAGTAATTGTTTGCGCGGGTGGTGGTAACAATTCTTTAAATCAAGTTTGCGAGCTTGAAGTAAACACCAATCCCATTGTATTTAACCAGTCGTCGAACAACATAACAAAACTACCGCCAGCCGCAACGCACTGACGCGTTTCGACCTTCCATGATCATCATCAGAGTACGACGGCAAACTGACTATCGAGGATCAAACCGCATTGAATATATATGGAAATCAAATTTATATATGCGGCTCTCACCTCTAGCAGTCTCGCATACATTGAACTTGACTGGAAATGTCGGCTGCACAATTTCTATGCAGTCACGAACATTAACTGTTTGCAGCTTTCGCCACATATACATATATAGGCAATACAATTTAACAATAATTGATTGCGCGGGTGGTGGTAACAATTCTTTAAATCAAGTTTGCGAGCTTGAAGTAAACACCAATCCCATTTTATTTAACCAGTCGTCGAACAACATAACAAAACTACCGCCAGCCGCAACGCACTGACGCGTTTCGACCTTCCATGATCATCATCAGAGTACGACGGCAACTGACTATCGAGGATCAAACCGCATTGAATATATATGGAAATCAAATTTAGATATGCGGCTCTCACCTCTAGCAGTCTCGCATACATTGAACTTGACTGGAAATTTCGGCTGCACATATATATTCAATGCGGTTTGATCCTCGATAGTCAGTTTGCCGTCGTACTCTGATGATGATCAAGGAAGGTCGAAACGCGTCAGTGCGTTGCGGCTGGCGGTAGTTTTGTTATGTTGTTCGACGACTGGTTAAATACAATGGGATTGGTGTTTACTTCAAGCTCGCAAACTTGATTTAAAGAATTGTTACCACCACCCGCGCAATCAATTATTGTTTAAATTGTATTGCCTATATGTGTATATGTGGCGAAAGCTGCAAACAGTTAATGTTCGTGACTGCATAGAAATTGTGCAGCCGACATTTCCAGTCAAGTTCAATGTATGCGAGACTGCTAGAGGTGAGAGCCGCATATCTAAATTTGATTTCCATATATATTCAATGCGGTTTGATCCTCGATAGTCAGTTTGCCGTCGTACTCTGATGATGATCAAGGAAGGTCGAAACGCGTCAGTGCGTTGCGGCTGGCGGTAGTTTTGTTATCTATAAAGAATTGTTTTTATAATTTCATTTACTATACAGTTATTGACAAAATCCTGATGTATAAATGGTACGTTCTGTTACAGGCAGAGATCAATAAAATAATGCTTCATTTATTGTTCCAATAAGAAACAAATCAAAGTTAACAATCGAGAGCCAAATTATTGCATATATATTCTCAGCATGAATTCCTGAATCAGAGTTTGATTAAGCATGAAGCCGGTAATTAAGCAAAAGCCACAAATTTTAATAGATTTACCATTTGTTGTTGTTGTTGTTGATGGTGATGCTGTTGTTCTTGCTGTTGCTGATGTTGTTGTTGTTGTTGTTGGGTAGCGGAACCGGAAGAGAAAATTGCTTGATCTTGACTGCTGGCAAGACGCAATTGCAATTGCTGCATAAGTTTGCGCCTATCCGATAGATCCAACTGAGCAAGTGCCGCTTTTTGTTGATCTTGAAGTGTTTGGCCGCGATACGTTGGTGCAGCATAGGTAGACTTATTACCTAATGTCGAATAACTAATTGACGAAAGGAATTTTAGAATTAAATTCAAATGATAAAATTGATGTAGAGACAAGTCTTTAAGCAGAAAATAATAAAATCGTAGATGCAACATAGGTAGACGTATTACCTAATGTAGAATCCCTTATTGACGACGGGAAAGTGAAAATTAATCTCAAGTGATAAGATTGATGTTGAGACAAGTTTTTAAGCAGAAAATCGTATAATCGTTGTTACTCAAACTAGAGTACACCTTAATTGACTGTCTCAACGGATGGCCAAATTATTTGTTTTAAAGAACAACTAAATCTATTATTTCTCCCAATAAAATAGTTAAATTTTCGTCAAAATCTTTTTTAAAATAGCGTTTTTAAAATAAGAATATTTCAATGAGCTTGGAGGGCATGGAAAATTCTGTAGGAAAAAATATTTAATCCTGTAGATTCATGTGTTTCCTGCTTCCTAGATGTTTCTTAATAGGAGTTAGCAAAATGTCCAAAACGCAGGAAAAATTTAGCTATGCAATGTGGGGTTAGTATAACCTTTTTACTATTTCTTCAAATTTCTTAACCAAATACACCGGTTGATGTATGTGCCAGTTTTCAGAACATGATCAGTTAATTGTGAAGTAAAACGTGCACCTATGAGAAGATAAACTGGCTTCGAGCTGATAATTTTCATTTCTTACTTAGCTAATTAACACAATTATAAGTACACCATGCCTTCGATATAGATATGCAACTATTATTGTATGCTTGTCGTACGCAAATATTAGAAGAAATTTTGACGAAGAAGAAAATATTTATAATCCTTGTTTTCTTAGTATCTAGCAAGGCATATTTGACATATTTTCCAAGAAAAGCAAACAAAACTGGTGAAACGTGTGAAGTAGAGCAGCGTCCAGTTCTGTAAATACGTAACTCTTAATTTAGGCTGAATGTACGTGCAACTATTTAATTCTAGCATAGATCGGATTCCAATGTTATAATCATATTTTTTATAGAAAATGCTACCTTTATTCGGTTTTTGTTATTAAAAGTTATGGAAAAGCAATATCTGGAGAATTTTTGTAAAAATATTTTAGGCAATTGTGGATTTGTATCCATAATACTTTAAACAGGCGTTTACATTGCAATGTTGTTCCTTCCGGTTGTTGACCACTAGTTTGATCGAGGTATACAAGTTGATCGATAACTGACGCATAAATATTAATAAATATATTTTCAGTTAAATTTAATAACTGCTTTAGTATTGATAATTGTAAATAAGTACTAACCTATACAAATTCACCTTTGATTTGCATTAATTGGCACTATTAAAAACACTTATTTTTTCTCTTTGTTGTGCAGAAGATAGTGCCTCCAAATAAATCGAATGACGGGTTAAAAATTTCAATTGTTTCTTGCATTGTACTCATTTTTTTCATTTATTTTAGCTTCTGACATAAGTAATTTCTCTAACTAGTCATACGCATATTTAAATAATTTTGCAATCCTTCATTTTCGTGTTATTGTAATGTATAGGGAAAAGAACTTCGTTTATTGAACAATCAATGCATTAATAAACATAGTTAAAGAGACAATTTTCTTTCCGCCTACCAAGAATGCCTGCAAAAAAGATCAAATTAAATTTCACAGAGACTTGCTTACGAATGAAATTTTTTCCAACGCCTTTCCAGAAAAGCCTAGCGCAGTTATTGTTTAACTACACGAGTTTCCTTCTTTCAAAAAGTCCGAAAAAAAATCTTATTACTTGGACTGGGATTCTACACATGGACTAGTGATATGAAACAATCAACAGAGATCGAAGGCGCAATGGAGAGTTAGCAAAAAAATAGCATATCCAAGATGATAGCCGTTTAATTCTACTAAACGGAAAGCAACATGACGCCAATAAGCATTTCAATTTAATATAAAGACAACATGATTCTATAAAGGAGGAGAAAATAGAATGTGTCATAGAATTAATAAGCAACAGAGAAATTCGATAAATGATGTCTGTTACAGGTTCAGTTATTTTTGTTATGAATAAAACTTATTATAAAAATTAAATGAGTAATGTTCATAATGGCGAACAAACACTAAACTTCTTATAATTAAATAAAAAAATATATAAATTACTAACTGGTGTGTAGAGCAATTCAACGTGGAAGAACAATGTAAATTCCAATGGAAACGGTAATCACAAATGTCGCCAAAATTAAGCCAGATTTTATAGCTTACCAATAATACAAAATGAGGCTAGAAAAAATATCTTGCTGTGCAATATAAAAATTGTGTCAAAAATCTACTGCTAATAAATATTCAAATTTCGAATATGTTTCGTCGCAACTGATTTGATTTCTTATACAAATTACAAACACTCAACGACAGAACGAGCAAAGGTGATACCTTACGACGCAAGTGACGTGTTTACACTAAAGCCATTCAATAATACTTTCGATTTCCTCAGTAGGCGGATAGATAATTAACAGACATTATTATCTATAACTAGGACTAATGATAAACAACTTAAAGCGACAATTAGAAAATGCGCACTCCTATAAAGAAATTGGAGAAAAAAATAGATTATAAACAACATCGTGAAATCATTGGAGTCTAACCCAAACAAAGGACAGTAAATGTTAGTCGACCATCCTAAATATTAACTCGACGAATAAAATATTTTTGATTTCTCTGAAGCGAATACAAATCGCAAGTTGGCGTTTGCTATAGAAGTGTATCAAAGATCATTTTAAACATATTACAGCTAGCCAACTGGAGGGCGTAAATACGATAGCCGGAAAAGCAATTCATTATCATCACGATTGTCACAAGTTGTTTTTTTTTCTGTGAGTATACTCTAAACCCTGAAAATGGAACTAGAAATGAAGTCCCAAAAATTCGGAAAAAGAATAGAAAATCTTCTTTAAATCAAGTTTGCGAGCTTGAAGTAAACACCAATCCCATTGTATTTAACCAGTCGTCGAACAACATAACAAAACTACCGCCAGTCGATGTTGTTCGACGACTGGTTAAATACAATGGGATTGGTGTTTACTTAAAGCTCGCAAACTTGATTTAAAGAATTGTTACCAACGCCCGCGCAAACAATTATTGTTTAATAGAAAATCTTGTTCCAACGTCATTTACGGACAAGCAGCTGACGGAGGTCTTCTAAATGAAGGCACAAGTCAGAACCCAGCAATCAAGGCCAAAAATTTGTGCGCTTGGAAGCGTAAAGGATTCAAGAATTTACCTACCTACGAGTGCAATCAATTGCCTCGCACAAGAAACCGGCGGTGCGAATAAAAACATTAATGTCACACTTTGAAAACATACTGATTTCCAAGTGCTTTAAAAAAACAAAAAATGAAAATTTAGGAACGTTTTGTGGAGATGCACAGTTGTAAGCTTCCTTTTCAATATTTAAATTTACAATAGATATTTAAGCATTAATTTAATATGTTAAATGCAACTGTTATTTAATGAACCATACTCTATGGAAATAATGCTTGGATTGTAAAATTTATTTCTAGTAAAATTAATATTATATATTTTATGTACTCAATATTCTGGTGTTACTAAACATTTTAAGTTAAGGATAAAATTAAAATTAATTTGTGATATGGAAATTTATATTAGTGATAAACTAACATAATTATTTATTCAATAATAAAAAAACGACGAAATTCTTTTATTTTTCAGTTGTGCATACATTTTATATTTGGTTGCATTGTATAAAATGCTCTTTATTAACTCTATATTTTTTTCTAAATCTTATTTCCAATTTTGCATATTTTGCCAGTGTGAACTTTAATTTAATATAGGCCCATCTGAAATGTATATATTTTCAAGCAGACTGAAAAAAAGACAGAATAACGAAAACAATCAATAGAATCTCATTGACCACGTGGATATAATTCCAACCAAATATTTCATAATTTTAAGGTAAACCGAAATTGTAGATTTTAAAAATACTTGTAGATTTTAAAGCACAATCAAAGTTAGATGAGAAAATATGGACTATCGTACTAATGGAGATATTGTTATGTTTAACTCCCATATGAATGCCTAAACTGACGATTAAGTTTAGAATGCCAAAATGTTCAAATTTAAAACTTTTCTTGAAGTTTTAATTTTTGTGTAAACCATTGATAGACAAGTTTTGAGCATAGTTATACTGTTTACACAAAATAGTCACTTCTTATTTTGTCTTCCTATTTTTTTTTATTTTAACGTGAGTTCTGCTTTGAAGGAAGTGGATACTTGCTGCGGAAGCTACGCTTAGTTCTATAATGGTATTGCTTAAATCTGCAGGACGTCTCTAAAACAAGTTATTTCCGCCACTTCAACTAATGAATTTGTTTAAGCATACGCATGCTAGGTATTCATGAAGCAAAAATTGTTTTTTTTAAACTTGTATTATCGATGGTAAATTTAGCTCGATATGGGTTTTGTTCAGATTAATACTTTGTCATTTTTCTATTTGCGTTACTATCTCAATGCGAATTACTATTTTTGAACGGTAGCTTTTATTTACACGAACAATGCATGCCAACAATTTTACAACGCTGCAAACAATTCAAAAAGATAACATCTGAAACTTTCATTTACGTTTCCCATATAAAGGCTTTTATGACGCTTGTTACTTAATGTCTAACTGTAAATTGTTAGCCATTACTTCAAAATGTTTAAAGTCATATTTATGCTCTTCCGTCCTACTTCTCCCAATATAAATAAATGACGCCGATACAACATGATATATTAAGTCTTGCGCACCTAGTAACAAATAAGTTCAAAAGTAACCATAAGGATAAACCAAAACAGCATGAAGCTTAGTTCATGTCAAGTCTTCGACAACGTGACTCCAAGCGAAATCACTATATATGGAATATATAGTGTGATATGTATAATATATAAACTAAGTCTGTAAAGGGTACCAAAATATTAATATTTTGTCAGTACCTGTTACCAACATTATGGTTGCCGAAAAGTTACATCGTGCCAAAACTATGATTGCTGAGTTTGTACCTTACTAATAAAATGGATTTCAATGAATGCCAGATATCATCAAAATTGATAATTACAACTATTTCTGGGCAACCGTTATTCTAGAAAATCCATATGCTCTGGCTTTGATCAAAATCACTTATCACATTTCGCGGTAATCATGATATCATTCAATTAAATATAGAAGAGTTAGATACTGTTTGTGGAGGAGAACTAATATATATATCCAATTTTGTATTAGGTGGTTCGCACCGAGTAGAAATTTATTTTTAAAATGACTAAAAGTTTAGCCGTATGTGTTATATAAAGTCAGTTGACTATGAAGTCGCATTGTCAAAGACTACATGAAGTGAGCATTAATACTGCAGGTTTACACATTCATATAAAAGATTGTACCGTCACATTTGCCCACATACCACACCAAAATAAATAGCGGGTATTTGGCGTAATACCAGCTCTTATTGATGAGTCGTTGGTAAGCACGAAACGAATTTACACATAAGATTATGTGCTCCATTCATGTTGCCTTTGGTTTTTGTTTCTGGTCATATTCCAACTAATATTTACTATAAAACAATCTTCGATGACGCGGGTGGTGGTAACAATTCTTTAAATCAAGTTTGCGCGCTTGAAGTAAACACCAATCGTATTTTATTTAACCAGTTATCGAACAGTGAGGCAAAAATACCACCAATCGCACGCAATGGCGCGTTTCGACCTTCCATGATCATCTTAAGATAACGACGGCAGACTGACTATCGAGGCATTGCATATAAATGACAATCAAAATTAGACATGCGGCTCTCGCCTCTAGGAGTCACGCATATGCTGTATTTGACTGGAAATGTCGGCTGCGCAATTTCTATGCAATAACAAACATGAACTGTCTGCAGCTTTCTTCAAGCTCGCAAACTTGATTTACAGAAATGTAACCACCACACGCGCAATCAATGATTGTTTAATTGTATTTCCTATAAATATTTGTGTGACGAAAGCTGCAGACATTTAATGTGTGTTATTGCATAGAAATTGTGCAGCCGACATTTACAGTCAAGTTCAATGTATGCGAGACTGCTAGAGATGAGAGCCGTATATATTATTTTGATTTCCATATATAAGCAATGTGGTTTGAACCTCGCTAGTTAGTTTGCTGTCGTACTCTGATGATGATCAAGGAAGGTCGAAACGCGTCAGTGCGTGCGACTGGCGATAGTCTTGCTGTGTTGTATGACCACTAGTTAAATCCAATTGAATTGGTGTTTAATTTTTTACTTGGTGGGAAAAACTCAATACACAATTGCATTTATAATATATCTCCGCCACAAACGTTATCTACCATATTCGTTTATTATAATATATATATATATATATATATATATATATATATATATATATAATGTTATTTATTATTATATTATTATTATTGTTCGTCGTATGAATAACCAAAGCGTGGAAGCTAATTTACTTTTGCGTAACGCACAAGTTGGCGATTCATCAGCGAACGCAAACATTGCACATCGTTATTCTTTATAAAAGATACAATTATCACGGCAAATTTTCGGCGCGAATGTGCACGTAAACAATAGTGCCGTCAACTTCAGTGAGTCAATCTATAACAGGATTTATAAGCTGAGGCACCAAATCCATGATTTTGAAAATAGGCTATAGTTTATGGAAAGTAGTCCAAACAAAATTTCTGAATACTTGCTATTCCAGCAAGGCCTTGCACAAAGGTGTTCTAAATTGGTTGACACATCAATTTCAATTAAATTTGTTTCAAGCGATTCATTGTGAAACGTATGCAGCAAACCTGCAAAAATGGCGAAAGCGGTGTCTCAGTTGAATTAATAATTTAAAAAATATAAAACTGCTTAATTAGCAAAATCTAAGCGAAGTGCATTGACGTGGAAACGAAAGTACATTGGCGTGTACAGTTGTTTTGGCGAGTTTGTTTTGACTCTAATATGCTTTATTCGCATAAGGCTAAACTTCACCACATTATCTACACAAAATATAGAAATTTTAAACATGAAATTAACTCGTGTCTCGATAAATACGGAATTGCGATACTAAATGGCGTTTGATACTAAAATATAGGGTTCTTGCAGACGTAATTTGTGTTCAGAAATCTCCATTTTGATGAAATTTTTCCAAAGTATTATAAAATCTCGGCAAATATGTAAATGGTTCGACCGTAATTCTGGCTCTTCCTGAAACGGTGTCAATACACCCTATAATCAAGGTTGCGGTCTTGATATAAACACCTGACCCATTAATTACTTACATATGTCAGTATAAACTAAGAATTGTATAGTGTAGAAAAGGCAATCCATCCAGTAGACCGGTTTCGTCCTTATTGGGAACTCATCAAGTACTGGCCAGAATTTGCCGCGGACAGGATACGAACCTGGGCACGTCTGCTTCGGAATCTGGTGCTCTAACCACTGAGCTATCCTGCCGCACACTACACTAAACACAATTTTCAGTTATACACTAACTAATGTAACTTGGTTAGTCAATTTTTCCTTTAGGTGGAGCTCATATGGCATCCATTTAGACCCAAAGTTCCAACTAACCATGCCCAATCTGTCATTACTGAAGAGACACCACATTAAATGGGGAAGTGGTATTGAAATGAACATTTATATAATTAAACGAACATTGGTTGCGCGGTGGTGATAACAATTATTATAATCAAGGTTGCGGTCTTGATATAAACACCTGACCCATTAATTACTTACATAGGTCAGTATAAACTAAGAATTGTATAGTGTAGAAAAGGCAATTCATCCAGTAGACCGGTTTCGTCCTTATGGGGAACTCATCAAGTACTGGCCAGAATTTGCCGCGGACAGGATACGAACCTGGGCACGTCTGCTTTCGGAATCTGGTGCTCTAACCACTGAGCTATCCTGCCGCACACTACACTACACACAATTTTCAGTTATATACTAATTAATGTAACTTGATAGTCAATTTTTCCTTTAGGTGGAGCTCATATGGCATCCATTTAGACCCAAAGTTCCAACTAACTATGCCCAATC